>PVKM010045857.1:0-11856 GCA_004027735.1 Carollia perspicillata
ATACTTGTTTTGTAGTGTAGCTTTTTTTGCTATAGTTGTGCACAGAGGTGAGGCCTGTTTACCTCCATCTTGACCAGAAGTCCTCTCTAATGAGTGTTATTCATACTCAGTCTGTGTATTACTTTCTATTGTTCCTAAGTATGATAATATTCAGTATCAATCATGTGTGTAGTGATCATGTAAAAACACATAAGATTTAGCATGTATCAGTGCATTATACACATTAGTATAGAATATTATTTTCCCTGCAACGGACCATTCTCCTTATGCTAAAGAAATAGTATTGGGTGCAGAAATTCAAAATGAATAATAAGAAAACTATATCTGATATGTTTATTATGCTCAATGCATATGTCAAGACAAGGATAAATTTCACAGTAAAATCTATTAAATAAAAATACTCCACTTTAAATGAGCAGCAGATTAAAAAAGCATGATAAAACAACGTTGTCTGTAATGTAGAGTTTTAAGCAAATAATAAGGAATCTCTTAAGAAAGGTCACCTTTTGGGGTTTCTTCATTAAGTGCCAGAAAGATGGGTGCATTGGGGTTCCATATCCCAGTGATGACATAAGCTCTCCCGTCACAGCTCTTTCCCATGGACTCCTGGGAAAGTTCAAAAAGGAACAGATATATCAAGAAAATCACCATCTCAAACAATAAATGTATCATACTTTAAACAATCCAACTTACTAACATTTGGATTTATACTCCAAAGCGGGGGTTTATTTTCTTTGTAAATTTTTTTCACCCTACAAAAACATTTCTTTAAGTATTAAATTCTCCTATAGCTTTCTTCAAAGAGTTTCTGTTTAGAGACACATACCTCTTGGTTAAAAGAGGTATATACTCTTCCATGCTGGATCACAAAAACATAATATTGCTATGAAGTTAAACCTACCTTGATCTTAGGCTGGGTGTCAAAATCTCATCATCTTACACATACCAGGATGTACATAGTTGCTATGAAAACTATAGTATAGATCTTGCTGATGACAGTTAAACTGAATATCTAATAACAGGCAAAGATAGTATTCTCCTCTAATGCTCTAATTTTCAATATACTCTTAAAATATTAACTTACTTTGTCACAATCAATACCTTCACAATGAACACTTTCCTACTATATACGCATCAGATATCTATATACTTTCTTAAAATCACAAATCAACATTAGGAAACTTATATTGGTTTGTAATCATCATGGAAGTTTCTTGGCTATCTCCCCCGACCCTTACTCCCTCCTTCTTCCCTTCTCTCATCTCTTCCTCTTCATTTTCTGTATTCTTTAAGACTTTTACCCAGCCAGCTCCTGACTCTCTGTACAGAAGCCAGCAACTCCCTATACTGAGAGCAAGACCACACAAAGTTGTATGTGTATGTGCTGGGGGTGGGGAGGTTAAAGGCTGTCCCATAGAAGAGCACAAAGAATATAAACATGTGCATATGCAAAAAAATAAGAATATTATCTACATTACTTTCAATTTCCTGTTATCAATTTCCTATTATGAATAGAGAGGGTTCAAATGGTCAGACTAAAAGAGAGATAACTTTTTTTCAATATTACCTATACACAAATGCTTCTCTGAATCCCTATAAAATTATTTCAGTCATTTGGTAACTGCTATGCATATTTTTCTAGTGTATTGGTGATATTTCACCAATCAGATTGCATAGCTTGAGTGCAAGGACCACATTCAATGAAATACACTCAAGGTCATGTAAAGGAAACTCAGTACCTCCAATACTCATATATTCATATTCTCTCTCTCCCCCCCCCACCCATCTCTCCCCTCTCACCCCAATCTCTCCCCCTATCCTCTCTCTCTACTTTCTAATAGGACCTTCATTAGGAACAAGAATGGGTACTTAACCTCCCCACCAAAAAAAAAAAAATCCATCCGTGGACAAGAACTGCACTATGCTTGAGTCCAGAAAAAAGTGAGCTACACCAATCAAATTATGCCTTTCAATTAATAAATACCAAGAAAAGCGGGCGCTGAAAGGCGGAGCTGGAAGGTACGGTAAGAAGTCGGGGGATGACAGGCTACATGTGAAATGAAGTCAGATGATGGGAGGAGGCCTGACTTGGGGCAGTGGACGCACAGCACGATACGCAGGCGACGTATCATAGAATGGTGCGGCTGAAACCTGTATAATTCTATTGACCAATGTCACCCCAATCAATTCACTAAAAATTAAAAAATAAATAAAATGAAGTTAGATATATGGTAACAAAAACTGTACGGTGGGGGAAATTGCTAAATGCTAATAAACAAATAGAGAAAACAATTTTTAAAATCCTTTAAAATAATTAGCCATGCAGTCAAAAAACAAAGGCAAATTCTGGGAGGTGGGAAGGGGGGACGAAGCAGAGAGAGAGAGAGGCAGAGGAGAGGCAGGAGGAAGAAAGGCAAGGAGGGAAAAGGGGAGGAGAGAGAGGAGGGAGAGGAGGGAAGAAAGAGGCTGCGAGAGACTTTCCAACGCTTTCAAAGTTTGTTAGAATAAAGTGTACGAAGGTGAAACTTGTTCTCGAAAGTGTTCACATGTTTGGACGGGTCAGCGAAGACACAGAAGCATTAGCGTCTTGCTCTAGGGGGCAGAAATACCACAAATGAGGCCAGGTTACAAGGAATATGACAGTGGGTGATTACAAAGAAATCACTTTGTAATAGCCAGAGCTCAGTGACCATGTATTAACATGGTGTGGAGATGAACAACACTGGGTAATAACACATCACAGCTGTTGATAACTGCAAATGCAACCCCCTGCCTGCCCACCTGTGTGTTACACAGGTCAGCGGCCTCTCTTTCTGGGGCCTCAGTGCTGACCGGCCACTTGAGTTCAACATGGACTCAACAGTGGAGACTGCACGGGGCCTCACAAGTTCACGCCAGGCCTGTAATTCTGTAATCTGAATTTAAGTTCACGGAAAAATCTCTGCCAGACATCCATCTTCACCTCTTAAACCCATAAAGACCATGACTAGCTAAGACCTAGGAGCTCCTAAGTGTTTAATGTCTCTGAACTACCTCCTCCAGGAATTTTCAGGGCTCCAACATTTTCTGGGTTGCCTTAGGCAAGAGCACTTGCCTTAGCGCTGTGTTGTGAAGCGGGATGGAGGACGGATGGATCAATAGCTAATTTGTTTTCACATTCAATGTAACTGGCTGTCCCTACCTGACCAATCTATGCGGTACTTCCTCTACGTTTCTGTGGCTCACTGGACCAACCGGATGACAGCACTTAACGCACTGCTGTCGTTGCAGACTTACGGGGTCTGTTTCCATCACTAGACCATGAACCCACAGGTGGTGAGAGCTGTGTTCTACCTCATCCCACAACCCCAGCACTCCAGACAGTTGGCACACAACTGGGAGCTCAAAACTGCTGACCGAACCGTTCCAGTAGCACTAGCAAAATCAATGGGCTGTCACCATGAAATACAGAAAATGTTGACATAATTGGTGACATTTACCTGACATTTAGAAAACACAGGTGAAAGGGGAAAAAACATGTAGTAGTTGTTGTCACTAAATATAAAAATCTCAGTGAAGTAGAAAACTTTGTTTACTCTAAGATGACCATTTCCTACAACATTTCTAAATCACAAAGTAAATGTTTTCATTAACAGCAATATTAGAAGGTATTTCTGTTTAAAAGTGAAGATGGCTTGCTATTTTTATGTCAAATACCAACTCTAAAATATATTATTGACCTTTCAGGGCATTCCTGAAATAAATGCTGCGCCTGCAGTAAATACGGTTTGCTGAGGACAGATAATCAAGGAGGAGAAATTCAGAGAGGGAAATGCTTTTAATAATATAAAAGCAACCGTCACAATACTCAAGTTAATAACAATGCATTAAAATAAATAAAAGGCACCATATTCACCCTGGATATGCCTGTTATAATCATGTACTTGCCCTTCTGGGCTCAAAGAAAAGACATCCTTCTAAGAAGCCAAACAGATGAATGGATGGATATTGTCATAACTCTGTCCTTTTACTGGCTTTCAAGTTGCATATGATTTTTGGTAAGAATTTTCCCAAATCCCTCCTTCATGATTAATTTTAACTTTAGGTTTTCAAATTTCATTATCACTATCATACAGCTGAAAGATAGAAACAATTTTCCCAATATGATGTCATTCTACAATAGAAAATACATTAAAATATAAAATAACTATCATATCTTTACTTGGTTAATTAAAGTGTTTAAGGTTATCATTACCATATCCAGTAAATGCATGTCACTGTTCTTCACGTTTCGACCTGGGCTTAATAACATTCCAAAACATCTGAAAATATTGGGGGGAAGAAAGGAGAAATAGGTATCAAGAATATATAGAAGCCCAGTGAGAAAAAGCTGTTTTATAATAACTATACAGTCTGAGCTCTGTACTTACAAATAGCTTTTTTAACAGAAATAACACAAATACAAATTCACTAAGATAAATAATAAAAATCATATGGAAATTTCCAGATCTTTATTTTTGCATGTAAAATATTACCAATGATCAGAAAATGTGATAAAGATGGCCACAAAATTGTTGATTGAGACAGAATACAGTAGTGAGATACAAACTGTTTCTAAGTAGAAATGAGATTTTATTTGCCTTAGAGTTATTCCAAATGTGTAGGTCAAAATCATCTAACCCAGTTAAATTAAGAATGAGATTTTTAAAAAAGTAAGAATAAGATACTTTGCTCTCCTTTTGCATCAAACTATATTAACAGAAACAGTCACCCAGGCCCTCAACAGCCATGTTAATTGAATTCCTTATTAAAACTACGTTCTCAGTTTGAAAAAAAAAGTTGTATGAAACACACTACTAAAACATTATTATATTAATGAAAATATTATCCAATGAACTATTAACCATTTGCTTTATTCTGTGCTTACTGATGCTAAAGAACTGTGAGAAATCCCACTGACACTACCCCTTTATTTGTAAGGATTTTAATAAGCTCCAAACTTCAATTAGATCTAACATTTTTTATTTGTTAGGGTATTATTGTTAATTCTGCTTGAAAGGGAAGCAAAGTCCAGAGAAGTTAAACAGTTTGCCCAACTTCATATGGCTATTCCGCAGGCCCTACAACTCCAGAGGCCATGTGATCTGCCCAGTGTCTCCCAGCCCACGACGCATATCCACACTTCCTAGAGTGCTTTTTAATATTTATTTATTTGCAGAGAGAGGGGAAGAAAGGGAGAAAGAGAGGGAAAGAGAAACACTGACTGGCTGCCTCTTACATGTGCCCCTACTAGGGACCCAAACCAGTGACCAAACCCGGAACCCAGGCACATGCCCTGACCAGGCAGGAATCTAACCAACAACCTTTTGCCTTGCAGGGCAACACCCAACCAACTGAGTCACACTGGTCAGGGCTTCCTAGAGTGTTTCAATTGTAGCTTTCCAAAATTTAAAAACATAGTATGGAGTATTTTATACAAAAAGTAGAGAATGTACATCAGTTAAATAAAAGTTTTTTTTTTTAATTTCAAAAAAATGTGGTAGCTGGCCAGTCAATATTTAATCTGATCTTTGTTATTTACCAAAGGTTTACTTTTCTAGTGGCACTGGCTCTTTTCCCCATGAACAAGCGATTGATCCTGTCCAAATGTGAGCTCAGTAAGCAGTAAGACAGTATATACTTCCTCGGAGTACTTCAGGATCCTTTGCTCAGGATTCCCCTTTGGCCTCCAAAAATAATCAAGAATGTAATGAAGACAATCTTGATAAGCTCTGGGGGTAACTTTCCAAGCTTATTAATGTATCACCGAACAAAACATAATCTACTACAACAGAGGCAATCATTACTCTAATAGTCGTAACTGTAATATGATTACTATACACTATTTGATCTCCCTCCTATGAACTCCTATAATAAACACTGTCTGTATAAATGAAGTGTTAATTAATCATGCAACTCACTGTACTATTTCTTCTACTGTTGCCTTATATTCTTTTAATTAAAAAGTTCATTCCTTTCAGATATAAAATGTGGTCCTCAACTAAAAAGTCAGGTGGGTGAGACAGAAGACCTGTCTGACGTTTTCTGTATAGTAGGTTCCCCTTATCCTCTGGGGGTTCGTTCCCAGACCCACGGTGGATGCCTGAAACCACAGACAGCACCAAACCCTATGCACCCCATGTTTATCCAATACATGCACAACTTTTCACTTCAAGGAAGCACCTTACAGCTTCTCTGTGGCATGTCCGAAATGCCAGCATCACTCCTCTTGCACTTGAGGGTCATTATGAAGTAAAATGGGGGTGACTAGAATACCAGCCCTGCAATACCTCAACAGCAGATCTGAAAACCAAGGCGGCAACTTAGTCACTAACAGGCAGGCAATGTATATATGGCCGAATTTTGTCATATTACAAAAAAACAGCATGCAATTTAAAACTTATCAATTGTTTATTTCTAGAATTTTCCATTAAATATTTTGGGACCAAGACTGACTAGGGTAACCGAAACCATGGAAAGAGAAACTGTGGATAAAAAAAAAACACTACTGTATATTTGGCTTCTGTTTCATCACTCATGGATTTTTTAAAGAACAATTCCCCAGCCCTGGCTGGTGTGGCTCGGTTGGAACCTCAAAAGGTCAAAGGTCTGACCCCCAGTCAGGGCACACACCTGGGTTGTGGGTTCAGTCCCTGGTTGGGGCATGTATGAAAGGCAACCAATCGATGTTTCTCTCTCACACTGATGTTTCTCTCCCTCTCTCTTCCTCTTCCTTCCCCTCTCTCTAAAATTATGTCCTGAGGTAAGGATAAAAAAAGAACAATTCCCTGTATTATAGGGGTTTGAAATTATAAAACTACTATATGCTCATTGTAAAAAGTTAATGAATACCAAAGTATATGGCAAAATATTAATTCTCCCTTCTCTATCTTAGTCTCCTTCAAAACCAATGCTAACAGTTTAGTATGCAGCCTCCCTGCTTTTCTTTTTGCTTTTTTTAAAACATTTAAACTCTTATATTATTTTGTTTGTCTAGCACTTGCAGGTAAATGGTGCAGTTTTATATTTCCTTAATATAATATTCCTATGTTAAGCTCAACTGCAAAAGGAGCCTTGGAAGTTTAGGTTTTCCTTAAATGGCAATACATATTACCTTATTTTGATGATCTTTGATGCACTGTTCTTTTTCTGGGTTATAAATAAAAAATCCTGCCACCAACTAGCAGTGTGACCTTAGAGAAAGCACCTAACCCCCGTGGGCCTCTGCTTCCTCCTTTTGAAAGGGGAAGTGTAACAGATAGACTCTGAAGGTTCTTCCAGCACTAAATTTGCACAACTTTTTTCCTGTCAATACCAAGCTGCATTAGTCATTTCCAAAATTATACTTCATTAAAGCACACCATGTTTCCTATGGGGACAAGCAAGGTCTATTAGGAATAATGTGTCAGTAATTAGATAGATATTACTATTACCACAAACACCTAAGGCAAATATTAAGTGTTTCGCTGGGGAATTCAAAGCATTCAACCTCCTCTTATTAACTCTATAAATAATGTAGAAAGCAAATTGCTTTCACACCTATTTTCTCAAGGAGCTCACAGTCTAGTAGGGGAGAAAAATAAGTAAACAGGCCATCACAACCTGACGTGGTAAGTTCTCCGAGAGCCGCAGTGCAGAATGTTAACAAAGCAGAGAGAGACACGCCCCCCGTTATTCATCACATACTACAGTGAACCGCCGACCTGCCCAGAATGTGGAACCGAACCTCTGAGGATGAGGTGATATCATCACATTAATTATACCAGCTACTGTTTACTGAATGTCTTATTTTATTTTATTTATTCTCATTTCTTCTATTCCAATTGTCCTAATTTCTCCCCCTTGGCCCTCCTCCGCCCAGCCCGCCCCTGCTCCCACAGTCCACCCCCACACCGCTGTCCATGCTCACGGGTCATTCGTACACTAGGCCCTTCCCCTTCTTTCCACCATTTCCCCCTGACCTCTCCCCTCTGGCAGCTGTCAGTCTGTCCCATGTTTCCATGTCTCTGGGTTATTGAAACTTAACTTTAAGTCAGACATTACTATATTGTATTTATATTTCAAACCCACCTTCTAATAATCTAGCAATAAAACCATTGTTCCAAAAAGTAGTGGTTTGCTCAAACCACACACCTATTAAGTGATTTGCTCAAACCACACACCTATTAAGTGATTTGCTCAAACCACACACCTATTAAGTTGTAACACTGGACTAAAGCCCGTGGCTGTGACTCCCAAACTGCATGGTCTTTTCTGCACTAGACCTTGGCCGCCTCCCTGGCCTTTGTGGCCTTTTGGTAGAATGGATTACACAAACAGATTACTGCAAACGATAGCAGTGCCAATTATAGAATATTATTACAATTACCACTATAAATATGAACAAAAAGCTTAGCTTTCCATAATACCCAGTGAGATTTTACTCAAAACAGAGTTTAAAACAGCGTTTAACACCAAGTTAGCGCCCATACCAACACAAAAACTCTGTATCTAGCATTGTTTTAGACTTAATGATGGACAAATAAGTGAGAAAAATTAAGGTGATATGTTCATGTGCTGCGATGGGAAACATCCCTTTTTAATTTTTCCTTTTTGTCCCTCACATCATGAGGACTCTACATACATCCGTGAAGACTATGGGTAAAAAAATAGGAAGAAAGGAAGAAGAAAGGAGGCAGGCCTGTGACGAATAGTAGTTCAAGACAACTGTCTCTTACTAAACCTCTGTTATTAAAAATGAAAAACGACAGCACAACAGGAGGGACAAACAACTGCAAGCAACAAAAGCTAGAACTTGACCATGGCTTTTTAGAACAATATATAAAAGCACTAAATAATTTCATAGAAATTGGAATTCCAGTTAGTCTCAACCTGAAGAAGTTAAAGCAAAAGACAGTTAGAAAAGTCTCCTACATAAAATTACTGGGACTGCTTTCGCCTTACTGCAGGATTTGAAGGGAAGAGAGACATACAGGCGCTCCTCACTGGGCACAGTAGTGTGGGACTGGGCAATATGTACAAAGCGACCTTGTGTACGTACTGATTTTTCTCCACAGGAGAAACCGTGATAGTCCTGTGACCTTTAAACATTGGTAATGACAAATTCTACACTATGCCAGAGACGAAGGTGTTTGAGGTAGGGACGAGGACCAGATCTTCAGACAAGCATAGGTCAAGAAACTAAGAAGCTAGATTATCAGAAAAATCATCCACATAGATACAAAAACTGCCCAAAATGAAAAGAAGCCTAAGAGAATGACTGTGAGCCAGAAGCTCAATCTTCCAAGAATGATGGGAACCCCAAGGATGTGTAGGTCACAGCGAGGAGAAAGGGGGGCGTGAAGTACAGGGAGGGCAGCAATACAAAAGCGGAGAGAGGTAAAACACCAGTGCGTGAACTCTGAAGCTGGGGGTTTTTAAGGAGGAAGGAACAACGGTCTAGAAGAAGCAGAGGCATGCAGGAAAGATGCTTACACATCTCCAGGCCAGAGGTACAAAGGGTGAGAAACATCCATCATTAGAAAGGCCTGTAAGGGGAGCGGTGGACTCAGGCAAAAGCCAGACCCTAAAGTGGAGAGGACTGGGTGGAGGAGAGAAGGAGCTGTGTTGATGACGGACTAGGAGACGGCGGAATGGAATGGTTTAGAAAGCTGGGCCAAGGTGGAAGAGGCGTGGGTCAGATGGGGGGATATACACAGTCGTGGGGCTTAGAACCTGAGTATTGATGGAAAACCCAGGAGTCCGGGACTTCTTGTAAGGCCTGAAAGAAACAGGCAAAATAGAAGATTATCTCAGTGAGGCTGAAGGTTCAGAGTAGGAAGAAGGACCTTGGCAAAAACATGCCGAGTTCCACAGTCCCCTGCTTCACTCCGATTTGGGGCAGTTAAGGTGCCCAAGTCCAGGCAGGGGCAGTGTTACCAGAGGAATGTGGGGTTCTGGGCACCCTCTTACTATTATTGATGGGCAGTAAAAAGGGGAACAGAATACATGAGTACAGAGGGGGGTTTACCTGAAGTGCATCAAGAAAAGATTACTTCTGGATGTCCCAGTTTGATGAGTTTGCAAAGTACAAGTATATACTTGAACCCAAGTATATATTTATTTTACATTAGCTCATAACTTCAACCCACAAATGCTACTACTGTTCCTCTGAAGACAAAGGCCCAAAAAGCTTTCCCACGTCCTCATAGAGACCTTCCATTAGGCAAATACAGACTTTCTATAGTATAAATGCTACACACACAAAGACAGAAATAGCGATTTTAAATGTGATTCCTGCATGAAAACTAGTCGTAACAAAATGCCCCTGTGTTGGGGTCCCCAGGAGCACTCCAGTCGAAGCTCCGCCACGAGGACTCAGCATACACCTGTATGTATGTCCATGATCTATCAGAGTGAACTGATACGAAGCAAAACCAGCACAGGAAAAAGGCGCACGGGGTGAGGTGCAGAGGGAAGCAGGGCAAGCTCCGAGGGGCCTCTTCCTGCAGAGCCACAGGGGACACAGCCCCTCCGCTCCCCTCCAGCAGCGAGCGGAGACGTGAGAAATGTCCGCCACGGAAGCTCAGAGATTCGGTGCCTAAGATTTATTGGGGGCTGATCACGTAAGTACCCTCTGCCTACCATGCACCAAAATTCCCACCGAAAGCAGGTACTCAGCAAAAGCCACACTGTTTGCACCAACGGTCTGGGCACAGAGAGCCATTCCTGTCAGTTCCGGGAATGGCGGGAACCCTCCCAAAACCCAAGCTTCTGGACACTGGTCAGGACCCCCGGCTCCGGAGCAGACCCTCAGGAATAGCAGCTTCAGGCCTGCACAGCCCTATTTTGTTGTTTACATTTCTAGTAAAGAAACCTTTAACATAAAACAGTATCATCTGTGTGTAAAATAATACAGATTCCGCAGAAGCTCAATTTCACTTAAAACAGTTGAATCGAGCTATGTAAAGCTTTGGTCAGTTACCAAAAGAATAACAATTTTCTATAATGGAATATAGGAATAATTTATCTATATGTAAGCCTTAAAGAAAACAGGTGAATAACATAAGAAAAATAACATGAGAATAAAAAGGATAAGTACACTTATTAAACCATATAGAAAATAGAAAAAATCAAATTAATATTTAAAGCGCAGATACAAAATATCACATGTAATAAAAACATTTAACTGTTGTTAATTGATCACATAAAATCCTACTTAATAAAAACACATTTCATGTAGTTCTTGCTCCTTCTTCCCTTCAAATGAACCAAAATCTTTTTTAAAAGATTTGTTATTTTCCAAGTATAGTTTATTGATTATGCTATTACAGTTGTCCCATTTTTTCTTCCCTTTATCCCCCTCCACCCTGCACCACCCCTCCCTCCAAAGATCTTTAAAAATAAAAAAAAAACTATGTTGCCATTACATGTAAGAACAAAATATTAGTAAGCAATATTTACCAGTGACATGAAATAATTACAGTGAGCCCTCCGTATCTGTGAGCTCCACATCTGCTAATTCGACCCACCATGAACCAAAAACATTCGAGGAAAAAATCTGCTGCTGACATGTACTATGTAGTTAGGCCTACGATGTATCAGAGACTTCATGAGACTGGTTACTTTCATCAGGTACTAATTTAAATAAATACTGTCAGTGGAGGTCCAATTAGGAGTGAGAAAACACAATAATTTGAACAGGAAAGGTATACTATAAAGAATTATTAAGTGTAACAGGAGAATAACTAGAAATAATTCTAAAGAATACCCTACGGCTAAGGCAGAGCTCCAAGGAACAGCAAACTCGGAAGGAGGGTCCTCTCCCTAAAGCTGGTATTCATACCTCACAGCAGAGGA
>PVKM010045858.1:0-11860 GCA_004027735.1 Carollia perspicillata
CCTGATCCCACACTTCCTCCAGCTTCAGCTTCATTTCTCTGTTCCCATTTTATTTTATTTTTTCCTAGTCCTGGGGAAAAAATAGGTGGGTGAATACATAGATTGGGTGGGGGGCACAGATATGGAGTGCACAAGTGGAGGGTGCATAGGAGGTGGTGCAAACATGGGGTCACAGGTCTCCCATCTTATTTCTTGTAAAAAATGCATATATGTGATATCTCCATTACTCTAATTCTCTCTAGAACCCTCTCCAATTACTTCACTACCTGGAAGCAGCTCTCGTCAAACACCCCCAATGATCACCTTGTAGTCAAGTTCAGTGGTCATTCCTCGTGTAATGCAGTTTACACAGCAACACCTGACAATTAATTACTGCCTTCTTCTTGACAAAATTTCATTACTTGGCTTTCAGAACATTGTTCTCTGGGTTTTCCTTTCAAAGTTATTCCTTTTCAAGTTGCTGTTTATATGTCCATCCTTGGACCTTTTTTCTTTTTTCAAGTATATTTTATTGATTGTTATTACAGTTGTCCCAACTTTTTTCTCCCTTTGTGCCAGCTCTGCCCTATACCCCCCAACCTCCAGCATTCCGCATCCCCTTAGTTCATGTCCATTGGTTGGATAGGTAAATTCTTTGGCTTCTCTGTTTCCTACATCATTCTTAACCTCCCCCTGTCTATTTTATGCCTACCAATTATGCTTCTTATTCCCTGTACCTTTACCCCCTCTTCATCCCCTCCCCCTCCCCAGTGAAAACCCTCCATGGGATCTCCATTTCTCTCATTCTGTTCCTGTTCTAGTTGTTTGCTTAGTTTTTGTTGTTTAGGTTCGGTTGTTGACAGTTGTGAGTTTGTTGTCATTTTACTGTTCATATTTTTTATCTTCTTCTTTTTCTTAGGTAAGTGCCTTTACCATTTCATATAATAAAGGCTTGGTGATGATGAACTCCTTGAACTTGACCTTATCTGAGAAGCACTTTACCTTCCCTTCTATTCTAAATGATTGCTTTGCTGGATAGAGCAATCTTGGATGTAGGTGCTTGCCTTTCATGACTTGGAATACTTCCTTCCAACACCTTCTTGCCTGCAAGGTTTCTTTTGAGAAATCAGCTGATAGCATATGGGAACTCCTTTGTAAGTAACTCTCTGCTTTTCTCTTGTTGCTTTTAAGATTCTCTCATTATCATTAATCTTGGGTGATGTAATTATTTTGTGCCTTGGTGTGTTCTTCCTTGGGACCAACTTCTTTGGGACTCTCTGAGCTTCCTAGACTTCTTTGAAGTCTACTTTCTTTGACATATTGGGGAAGTTCTCCTTCACTACTTTTTCAAGTAAGTTTTCAATTTCTTACTCTTCCTTTTCTCCTTTGGCACCCCTATCATTCAGATGTTGGAATGTTTAAGGTGGTCCCAGAAGTTTCTAAGACTCTCCTCATATTTTTAAATTCTTATTTCTTCATTCTGTTGTGGTTGACTGTTTATTTCTCCCTTTTGTTCCCAGTTGTTAATTTGAGTCATGGGTTCCTTCCCTTCACTGTTAGTTCCCTGTACATTTTGCTTTATTTCATTTTGTGTAGCCTTCATTTTGTGACCGAGCTCACTCTATTCTGTGAGCATCCTGATTTCCAGTGTTTTGAACTCTGCATCAGGTAGGTTGTCTATCTCCTTGTCACTTAGCTCTTTTTTCTGGCGTTTTCATCTGTTTCTTCATTTGGACTATATTCTGTGTCTCAGTGTACCTGTTATGTTGTAGGGTGTGGGGCCTTAGGTCTGCCAGGTTGGACCAACCCTGTTTGCTGCCTTGTGGTGCTGTCTGTGCTAGCAGAGTCAGAGAGGGAACAATGTAGCTCACTCACTCTGCTCTGGCCTCACTTTCTAATGAACTCTCCTGTGAGACCGGGAGTTTCTCCCACTGCTGCAACCCACACAGCTTTTATAGCTAAAGGTTTTGAGTCTTTAGTTTGCTGTTCAGCCAGTCCCACCTCACCTGCACGGTCCACCGCCTTGCTGCTCAGCTGCCCATCTCCACCCCTCCTACCCGACTGGCTGAATGTTTCTTTAACTCCTCAGTTGTTGCATTTCCATGCAATTTGCTTTTCTGGCACTTCTGGTTGTTATTGTTTTTAAATTGGTTTATATCCAACTTTTGGTTGTGTGAGGAAGCGAAGTGTTTCTACCTACGCCTCCATCTTGTCCAGAACAGTTTCCTTGACCTTTTTTCTATCTATACTCACTGCCTGGGCCACCTTATCCATCTCATGGCTTTAAAGATCATCTCTATACTGAAAACCCTTAAACCGATATCTCCCACCTAGACCTCTCTCATGAACCCAGGCTTACATATTTAATGCCATTGATGTGTCTGGTATCTCAAACTCAAGATGTCCATCCCTGAAATCCTGATTCCTCCTCTTTTCTCACAAGACTGCTCCTCTCCCTCTTTCATGTCCTGGTCCATCTGAGAAAATGGCCACTCTATTCTTCTAGTTCTCTCTCTCTCTCTCTCTCTCTCTCTCTCTCTCTCTCTCCCCCTCTCTCCCTTCCTCCCTCCCTCTCCCTCTCTCTGTTCATTTGATTATTGGTTATCTGGGCCTTAAAGCTGCCCCTCAGCTTAGGGTCTCCATGAGCTGTACAGAACACCTGCCACCTACTGGAACCAGGAAGGTGACACAGAGGTTGGCGGTCCTTGTCCCAACATACACTCCCCACCCTTTGGGGCTTATGTTCTAGTACTGAGACTTCTAGGGGTACAAACCTGTATCCTCAAGGTTTACATCTCATCATTCTCCAGTTGAATAGCATGAGCCTCAAACTCATTTGCAGTACTCTTAGATTCCAGCATTTCCTTGGAAACTCTTCTGTTTCTCTCCAGTCGGTATCTGCCTGCCCCCCGGCCTCCTCTCTAGGCCCTGAGGCATCTCCTCCAGCCTCTCCCTGCCCACTAGCCTCCTGTATAGGTTCTAAGGGAAGCCTTCTTGCCTTCACCTGTCCCCCACCTTCTTCTCTAGAATCCAGGGCTTCCTGGGCTTCTTGTGTTGATGGGTTTTTAGCTAACAGAGACTGCCGCCCAACATCTTGTGGCTCCAGTGACTCTTTGAGCTTTGAGTGCCTAGAAGCCTCTCCTGGGAAGTGGTTGAGCTCTGCAGGGGTCATAAGCCCATCTCCATTCAGATCCTGGGTCTCCAGCATCTTGTCCACTACCAGGAGCACTGGTTTGGTAGTGAGAGAGTTAGCAGCTCATGGGGCCAAAAGTGCTGTCAGTATAGATAACTTCTCCAGGACATTCAGCTAGGCACTATGGTCATAGTCATGAAGGGGAAGGAAGTAGAGGAGAACCTGCTCCCAGCTTATGGACTCCAGCTCCCCTTCCATCTTCTCTGGTCCCTTTATGTAGCTCTGCAAAAGTCGGAGCTGCTCCTGGCCTGATTGGAATGGGTTGGGCAGGGCTGCAGCTGCACTTCAAGAATCAGCCTCGTGGTTTTACCCTTGTGAGTAGCCTGAGCCAGGGGCATCAGCAGCAGCAGCACTAACATTCTCATCATCAAAGGCAAAATCCTTCCTGGAACTGGAACAGTAACACCTCTCCTGTGGCAGTATGGTGAGGCTCAGGCCAGGGCTGGCTTTGGTGTCACTCAAAACTGTGCCGTCTGCACCTCACTCCCAGTACTCAGGTGGCTCCGTGTCACCGTCTAGGCTGCAGCTGCCACCCTGGCACCCACACATCATCAATGGGGCCAATATCACCCCATGGAAGGGGGAAATGGTTCTTGGGAGATGAAAAAATCTTAGGTATTACAATTGTTTGTGACCCTCTGAAGCTCAACTTTACTCAACGAAATCTTATTCCTTGATTTTTCTCACTTTCCTGGGTATGCCACAAGCAGCATTGGCATTGAATTCATGGAAGATACACAATATGTATCCAAGGCAAAGCCGCTACAAAATTCTGGGAAAGATGGCAGTGGTTGGAGAACTCTCTAGCCTTCAATTGCCCTATTTTGAAATCATAACACAGGAAATTGCCTACACACAACTATTGACTGTCACATTGCATTTGACTTGGGCTGATCCTTGAAGTACAGCTGCAGCCCTCCCCAACCCATTCCATTCAGGCCAGGAGCAGCTCCGACTTTTGCAGAGCTACATAAAGGGACCAGAGAAGGTGGAAGGGGAGCTGGAGCACATAAGCCAGGAGCAGGTTCTCCTCCACCTCCTCATCCTCCATGACTGTGACCAGAGTGCCCAGCTGTCCTGGAGCTGTTAGCAATGTTGACAGCAAATAAAAATTTTATATCTTATTATTTAATTCTACAAAAGTCATTCAATTCATCATTAACTGTATCAAATGTGGAGAAGAAAAACTGTCAACAATATCGCAATGAATATCTAGCAGCTGGTAATTAATAAAAGTTCAAAGTTCACTAAAACTTATTTTTTAAATTGAATTTTTATTCCAAATATACTAGCTATTCCAAATATACTATACTAGCTGGAAAGACAACAGCTAAAATGCAAAAACAATTTGCATAACTGGAAATTAGTTGATTTGCAGAAGAGCAAACAGTGGGATGCCAGCCTTGCCACTTGATAACGGTTATAATCAAGAAATCATAATAATAATCAATGTCTTTCTGATGTGCAGTGTTTATAACAAATAACATAAAAAGAAAGAAATGAAGAAAGAAAAGAAAAAAAGACAAGGAAACCCCCCCCAAAAAATCCCAAACCTCAGAAATTAACATTCACTTAAGAGCACAATGGTGAAGACTTTTGCTAGCAAAATTTTCACAATTCTTAAAATGGGAGTCTTCAAAAGTACTTCTTCAAATTCAAAAGCTAAAAAAAAAATGAGGGAACAATTATAGTGGCTTAGAAAAGCTGCCCCTGCAACGGAAACCATCAGTCCTACTTCCAAGCAGTGATAACTGGTGAGCCTGACAAACTGAACAGAGAGGCCGAGTGGCTGGCGCTGATGTCACTGAATGTACAAGAACACGTTGGATCACTCGTGAGCCCCAGCCAAAGCCCCAGCTACTGCTCCTCCTGACTGATGCTGAGGTTACTTTCTGCACCTCGAGTTTCTTGGCACTGACCATCAACAGGTCGATGGCCATGTATTTGCTTTCATGGAACTGCAGCAAATGGATCTGTATGTAAAGATCCACTTTTGCATTTCTGCACAAGTGTGGGATATTGCTCACTGTTTTAAGGTGAGCCCTCTGGGAATTAGGATACAGTTTGTACGTTTCTTCTTTAGCTTCAGTTGAAAGTGTACTCTCGTCAAATACATCTATAGTGGTTACAGGAATGTCCTGAATTTTATGAGGTTCCACATAAGAATTTTGACAATTCAGGGTAAGTCTCAGAGTAAGCCGGTTCACCCTGACCAAAATTTTCCAGCCTGTCCATCATGAAATCAATGGAATCAACCATCACAGGGTCCACTGGGCCAGATGAAAAGTGTCCAAGAACTGTTTTTTTTGTTTTGTTTTGTTTTGTTTTTTACCATAAATGATGGCATCAGCCAAAACCTGCCTGCAGTCAAAGTTTGATTAAAGATAGAGGTGTCCCTGAAGGAATAGCAGAGGATGAGGGAATGGACCCTGGGAAATTTGTGAGTATATTCAGCAAATTTCTGGGCCAAAAGGCCTCCCAAAGAAGCCGCCAAAAGATGAATTTTACTCAATTGCAATGGTCCAAAAGTTTTATGAACCCATCACAGAATTCAGGATGATCCCAATAAACTGGATATTGCAAAGCTGTAACTTGGTAACCCCATACAGTCAAAGCCAAAGTCTGGTAGAAAAATACATCTGCGGTCCCATTCGCTGGGGGAAGAGATACGAGGGAACACCTTATATTTCTGGAACCAGCATCATAGAGCGACCACATCTTATTGTCTTCATCATTCGCAATCATCTTTTTAAGGGAACTGTACTTCTAAACCAGTTATAATCAGGAGAGACTTTAATTTCCTCCATGGTCAGCTGAAAGGAAGGTTAACCTTGCCATGGCCACCCGAACATCCCTTTCCCTCCTCCCCAAGGCAGTTCTTCTCTCCAGTACAGGAGCCAGCAGGCCAGGGAGGGCGTTTGGGGAGGTGGCTGGGCCGTCATGGGGGCCAGCAGCCAGAGTGCTCAGGACTGGCAGGTGCAGAAGGCAGTGGGAGCACGCTAAAACTTTTAAGATATTAATTTTTCAGTTGTTTTCATTTTGCTTGAAATGTTTTTTTAAATTAAATATATTGGGATGACATTGGTTAGTAACATCATTCAAGTTTCATGTGTGCAGTTCTATAATACATCATCAATACATTGCATTGTGGGCCCACAATCATATAGGACTCTCTTTACTCCCTTCATCCTCCCTCCACCCGCTTCCCACTACTGTTGCCTGTGTCTGAGTTCTTCTTTGTTTTTTGCTTTCTGCTTTATATCCCACATGAATGAAACCATACAGTTTTTGTTCTTTTCCATCTTTTTCCCCTTAGCATGATACTCCCAGGATCCATCCATGTCGGAAATGGCAGTATTTCATCCCCTCTTACAGCTGAACAGGATTCCATTGTATATATGCACTACATCTTCTTTATCCAATCATCCATCAGAGGACACCTAGGTTGTTTCCATGTCTTTGCACCATGAATGATGCTGCAGTGAACACAGAGGTACATAGATCTTTACAAATAAAAGTTTTGAAATGTTTTGGGTAGATACTCAGAAGTAGGACTGCTGGGTCATATGATAGCTTTATTCTTAATTTTTTGAGGCACCTCCCTGCTGTTTTCTATAGTGGCTGTACCAATTTACAATCCCACTAGCAGTGTGTATATGTGAGGCTTCATTTTCCTCCACATCTTCTCGAACACTTGTTATTTCTTGTCTTATTGATAAACAGTCATTCCAACAAGTGTACGGTGGTATCTCACTGTGGTTTTAATTTTCATTTCCCTTGTAGCTAATAAAGTTGAGCATCTTTTCATACATCTATTGGCCATTTGTATGTATTCTTGAAAAAAGTGTCTGTTCAGGTCCTCCACCCATTTTCTAATTGGATTTTTTGTTTGCTTTTTGTTGTGAAAATATAACAGTTTAGAATACTTAACAATGTTTACATTGCTATTATTATATTTATGTAAATTAATAATTTGCATGTGTAATTTATTATTACAATTTATATCAGTAAAGAAATTACTTTAGCCCTGGCTGGTGTAGCTCAGTGGATTGAGCACGGGCCTACAAACCAGGGGGGTTGCCGATTCAATTCCCAGTCAGGGCACATGCCTGCGACCATGCCTGGTTATGGACAGGGTCCCCCGTGAGGGGTGTGTGAGAGGCAACTACACATTGATGTTTCTCTCCTTCTCTTTCTCATTTCCTTCCCCTCTCTCTAAAGATAAATAAATAAAATCTTTTAAAAAAAGAAATTACTTTCAAAGTTACTCAGCAACTATAGTTAGAAAGTTAGGTTAAATATTAATAGCTTTAACATTTTAAAATATGTTGCTAATTTTGTTTTTTTTTAAACATTTCATTTATTTATTTGTAGAGAGGGGGATGGTAGAGAGAAAGACAGGGAGAGAAACACCTGCTTCTCACACATACCCCACCAGGGACCAAACACACAACCCAGGCAGGACTACACCCAACAAACTGAGCCACGATAGTCAGGGTGATTGATTGATTTTTAGAGAGAGAGAAACACTGACTTGTTGTTCCACCTATTTATGTATTCATTGGTTGATTCTTTTATGTGCCCCAACCAGGGATTGAACTCACAATCTAGGTATGTGCCCTACCAGGAATTGAACCTGAAACCTTTTTTTTTCTGGTTATAGGATGACACTTTAACCAACTGTACCACCCAGCAGGGCGTATTTTATTTTTATTTTTATAATATATTTTATTGATTATGCCATTATAGTTGTCCCATTTCCCGCCTTCATTCCCCTCCACCCTGCACACCCCCTCCCACCCACACTCCCCCACTTTAGTTCATGTCCATGTGTCATAAGTTCTTTAGCTTCTACATTTCCCACACCACTCTTGCCCTCCCCCTATTTTCTCCCCACCATCTATGCTACTTATTCTCTGTCCTTTTCCCCCTGACTCTTCCTCCCACTCCCCTGTTGCTAACCTTCCATGTGATCTCCATTTCTGTGGCTCTGCTCCTGTTTTAGCTGTCTGCTTAGTTTGCTTTTGTTTTAGGTGTGGTTGTTAATAACTGTGAGTTTGCTGTCCTTTCACTGTTCATATTTTTATCATCTTTTTCTTAGATAAGTCCCTTTAACATTTGATATAATAAGGGCTTGGTGATGATAGATGCCTTGAACTTAACCTTATCTGGGAAGCACTTTATCTGTCCTTCCATTCTAAATGAAAGTTTTGCTAGATAGAGCAGTCTTGGATGTAGGGTCCTTGTGTTTCATGACTTGGAATACTTCTTTCCAGCCCCTTCTTGCTTTCAAGGTCTCTTTTGAGAAATCAGCTGACAGTCTGATGGGAACTCCTTTGTAGGTAACTATCTTCTTTTGCTGCTTCTAGAATTCTCTCCTTCATTTTAATCTTGGCTAATGTAATTATGATGTGCCTTGGTGTGTTCCTCTTTGGGTCCACCTTCTTTGGGGCTCTCTGAGCTTCCTGGACTTCCTGGAAGTCTATTTCCTTTGCCAGATTGGGGAACCAGGGCACATTTTTAATTTTTAACTTAAAGATTTTAGTCATTCTTAACTCTGTGTTGAATAAAAAGAGTACACTTCATGCTTACTCTTGTGTAAAGCATATATATAGCGGGGTACATATACAGATACACAGTATATGGGTGGCATGAAACTTTAATGGGGGTGGAGAGGATTAGGAAAAATATGTAAAAAGAATCTTCAGGGGCAACAATAAGGAAAAAAGGGTTTTGAGAAACACTGTTCTAGGTCAAAAAACCTTAGTGTCATACTTGACTCATTTGTTTTTCTTAAACTCTCCTTAAATCCATGAGCAATCCTTTGGCTCTGCCTTCAGAATATATCCAGGATGTGACACAGCTTCTCATTATCTTTTCCTTACCACTCTGGTACAAACTACCATCATTTCCTTGTCTGGATTATTCCAATAACCTCCTTAACCAGTGGCTCTCAAGTCAATTTTTTTCTTTTTGTTTTCCTCTTTCCTTCTTGTTTTTTTGTTTGTTTGTTT
This sequence comes from Carollia perspicillata, assembly GCA_004027735.1. Classification (NCBI taxonomy): domain Eukaryota; kingdom Metazoa; phylum Chordata; class Mammalia; order Chiroptera; family Phyllostomidae; genus Carollia; species Carollia perspicillata. The sequence continues at coordinate 9,187 of PVKM010045858.1, forward strand.
GTTTGTTAGGATTTTTTTTTTAAACCAATACAAAAGTTTATTTAACAAAGGTTCTATGTGAAAATGTACACGCTCAATTTTTATGTTGTAGAACAGGTGCTGTGGAGAAGGGACATGTGGAAACTCTTGACTCCTCTGGTGAACACAGCCATTCTTTATACTTGTCCCAACTCTTCTAACATGACACTATTTCCTCGTATTACCACCATTCCAGTATTGCTCTGTTGCCTACTAGTTGCCTTCTCCACACATTCACTTATCACAAGATTCGTAATGGGATCAAATCTTCTTGTCCATAAAATTTTTTAACTTGGGAGGATGAGTTTTTCTCATGGTGTCTACTCAGCAAGCTCAAATATACCTCCAAACAGTGTAGTCTATTTTCAACATAGCAGCCAACATGATCATTTAAAAAGATCACCATATAATTTTTATGTTTAAAACTCCTGTGTTTAAGCCCTGGCTGGGTAGCTCAGTTGGTTAGAGAGTCATGCCAATGCACCAAGGTTGTGGGTTCTATCCTGAGTCAGGGCACATACAAGAATCAACCAACAAATGCACAAATAAGTGGAACAACAAATCAATGTTTCCCTCTCTCTCTCCCTCCCTCCCTCCCCTCCTCTCTCTCTAAAATCAATAAACTTAAAAACAAAACAAAACAAACCCTCCTTTGCTTAAAAGGGCTCCCCATCTCAGAGTTAAAAGCTAAAGTACTGTTCCCTAGAGCAAGGCATATAAAGGAAGGAATAAAGAAATGGGACTCCATCAAGTTAAAAAGCTTCTGCACAGCTAAAGAAAACATCAGCAAAATGAAAAAGGAACCAATTGTATGGGAAAATATATTTGCCAATGATACCTCAGACAGGGGTTTGATCTTCAAAATATATAAAGAACTCACACAATTCCACACCAGGAAGACAAACAATCCAATTCAAAAATGGGCAAAGGACCTGAACAGACACTTCTCCAAGGAGGACATACAGAGGGCCCAGAGACACATGAAAAGATGCTCAGCATCACCAGTCATCTGAGAGATGCAAATTAAAACCACAATGAGATACCACTTCACACCAGTGAGAATGGCCATCACAAACAAATCAACAAACAGCAAGTGCTAGCGAGGATGTGGAGAAAAGGGAACCCTAGTGCACTGTGGGAATGCAGACTGGTGCAGCCACTGTGGAAAACAGTATGAAATTTCATCAGAAAACTAAAGATGAAACTGCCTTTTCGCCTGGCGATCCCACTGCTGGGATTATACCCTAAGAATCCTGAAACACGAATTCAAAAGAACCTATGCACCCCAATGTTCATAGCAGCATTATTTATAATATGTAAGTGTTGGAAACAGCCTAAATGCCCATCGGTAAATGAGTGGATCAAAGAACTGTGGTACATTTACACAATGGACTACTACACAGCAGAAAGAAGGAACTCCTACCCTTTGCAACAGCATGGATGGAACTAGAGAGTATTATGCTAAGTGAAATAAGCCAGGAGTTGAAAGACAAATACCGTATGACCTCACCTATAAGTGGAACTTAATCAACAAAACAAACAAGCAAGCAAAATAGAACCAGAGACATGGAAATAAAGAACAAACTGTCCCTGGGTGGTGTAGCTCAGTGGATTGAGTGCGTGCTGCAAAGCAAAAAGTCGCTAGTTCAATTCCCAGTCAGGGCACATGCCTGGATTGCAGGCCAGGTCCCTGCCAGTAGGGGGGCACGTGAGAAGCAACCACACATTGATATTTCTTTGTCCTTCCCTTCCCCTCTCTCTGAAAATAAAAATAAATAAAATCTTTTAGTAAACCCCAACAAACTGACAGTGACCAGAGGGGTGGGGACAGGGGGATAAAGGGGGAAAGAAGGGGAAGGGTCAAATCAAGGATCATGAATACAAAGGTCCCACAGACCCCATGGACAAAGACAAGGGGAGGGGAGGATTGAATGTGAGATATCCTAAATTAAATTACATCAGGCCAGAGGGGGAAGGAAAAGAAAAAAAGAGATTAATCAGTTAATACCTGCAGTGTAAAACTAACAAAAGACTGCTCACGCTCAGGATATTTTGAAATTATTAAATTAACTTCAGGAAGTTATTTCCAGATTATCTAAAAAGATAGAATGGCCAGGCGCTCTTGAGCCTCAGGAGTCTCCACTTCTTGTTTACACACGAGCTTTACAGATTCTGTTGTGGACTCTGCTGCACCTATCCTGGCTTCACCTTCTTGCATCCCCGTTGTCTATAGCTAAAATAAATTCTTCTGGAGGGATTTATTTCTTACTCCCCTGACTTGATGTATTAAAAAAAAATGCTTGCAAAACTCAAGGACGTTGGACATGTCTTTCTTATCTAGTCATGTTGCTGGTGGTTTAGACTCTACGCCCCAAGACCAGTCTTCTTTTTTGTAGCAATGGCCTAATAAACCCTTTTAAAAAAAGATTTTATTTATTTATTTTTAGAGAGGGGGAAGGGAGGGAGAATCATCAATGTGTGGTTGCCTCTCATGTGGCCCCACATGAGACCTAGCCCACAACCCAGGCATGTGGGGACCTAGCCCACAACCCAGGCATGTGCCCTGACTGGGAATTGAACCTGCCACACTTCGTTCGCAGCCCACACTCAATCCACTGACACCAGTCAGGGCCTAATAAACCCTTTTTAAAAAAGA
>PVKM010045859.1:0-11843 GCA_004027735.1 Carollia perspicillata
ATGAAAGACCAGGGCACAGCTCCAGCTCCAGAGGTTGGGAGAACAACACTCTTCCTGGAAGGAAAAGAACTTTCATGAGACGTGTACAAAGTCCAGAGGAATATCATTTAGCTTTTGGCAGTTTACCTTATGGACACTTGGTTAATAAAATATGTGCTAGATCTAGTAAAGAGACAGTGATAAGGGAGCAGTTACTATTCTATCTCACAGAAAAGAATCATAGATTGGCCAACCGAGTCCATGCAGTCTCTAGAAGGGGAGAAACTATTCAAGTTAGTGTTTCTTCTGGAAATGATTCTGTCAGTGCTATTTTAAGCATTAAATAACTGTACTGGAGTTACAGAGAAAACAAAAAAACACATTTTTTATGTAGATTTCAAGAACATTTTGCAAATGCTTATTCATGATGCATTAATGTATTGGCATATTTACTTACCCCATGGGGGAGGGGAATCCTTATACCCTCACTTCTCTGAAGTTCTGTGAAATTTCCTGTCTGAATTCCCATGCATCTGCTCTCCCTGAGATCTCCAACAGAAATTACCACCATTAATGAACAGCCTCCTCATATTCCTTGCCATCGCTGTGCTTATGTGAGGACTGCAGAAGGAGTTCAGAAATGCAGCTTCTGTTTCTGGCTCTGACACTAATTATATACATCTCAAGCTACTATCAAAGTAAAATAAAACAATGAAACCCCTAGTTGGGTCTCCAGCTTATGCAGAAACCTTTCCCTTATGTAAAGTCATGAGATTCTTACCTATCTTCTAAATACGGTTCCAGGTTCTGGGGAAATCTCATTAGTGGGAGAAACAGTCCTCATTCAGCACCCTAAGGGTGTCAGTATTAAGTCAGACTTGCTGAGAGTTTTGGACTTATTTCTCAGTTTTATGAAACAGAAGTCAGGCTTGTTTCCTTGACCAAGCCTCAACCTTGTGCACTAGCACTTGTTACTGAATCATTGTCAACCATCACAGCGTGCTGCCCTGATTACACTTCCATTTCCATATGTCCCCTTCAACTGAAGCCAGGCTCTTCCTTGTTCCCAGATATTTTTTTCATCAACTGCCTGTTACCAACTCTTTTAGATTCTGTTTTAGATCAAGCCTCCACATTCTGGTCAGATACCTTTCCTTGCCGCCCTGATGCACAATTTGTTGAAAAGTATTCCGAACACTGTCAAATACACACAAAATGCAGGGTCCAGCAAAAATAACACCCCTTTTTATTACGAAATCATAAGCATGTAATTCAGTAGCATAACAATATCACACTCAAGCACACCATATGACATTTTAGTCAAAATGTTCAAATTGCTGTCCATCTCGTGTGAGACATTCACCTACCCTACCAACCACACTCAGACAAGCCTTACTGCTGCCAGACCCTGTACAAACTATTTTATTTTTAGCCACTATTACATTTTCAGATGATATTCTCCCTCAGTGTGCAGATTGATTCTTTCTTTATGTGACTGATCATTGCTTCTCCATTGCCATTGCTACTTCTTGTTCTTTTTCCACCCAATAAACATAGATCACCCCTCAAGGCACCCTCTTCAATTGTCTGTTATTTTCTTTCCACATACGTTCTTTTAGTGACCTCACTTGCTCCCATGGTTACACCCATAATCTCTAGCCAACTGATACCTGGGCCAGCATCAGCCAGGACTCTAGTCCCTGATTTTCAATATCCTATCCACTATCCCTAGGTTTAATAGCACCAAAACTACACTAATCTTTTTCTCAGTGCTTCCTCCATTGCACCATCACTTCTCCAAGCACCAAGACTAAAAATTTGGCATCATTTTAACCCTTTAAACTTCACAATGACTTCATATTATCAGTAAGACATTGATTTTCTATCACATCTCTTGCATTATTTCCTTTTTTAAATTAATTCCCTCAGTTAAGACTCTAATACAGGTCTTTATTAGCTCATACATTTACCTTTGTCTTCTCTTTTCCCACTTGAAATCGTCCTGTATATCCTAAGGCTAATCTTGCTAAAATTCTTTGGCTAAAGCTTTAATAGCTGCCTGTTGATTATAACACTATTTAGCAAAGGATGAGACACATCAGAGTGGTTAAAAGTTGAGAAAACAATTATTTTTAGTGGTTGTATAGATATACAAATGGGCATAAATTTAGTTGTTACTTCAAATGATGATTATGTGAATAGTATTGCTTAGGATAAATATACAGTTTTAAATGACTCAATTTCAATGAATAAAATGTAGTAGGAAAATACAACAAAATAAGTGGTAATACTGACCTCTTGAATGAAATTTATATGATTTAGTGCTGCCTACTGTTTTCCAGTAACTTTTTAGTTTTGTTTGCCACTACTCAAGCACACAAATTTTCTCCTCCTTACAAGAAAATCAACTTAGCATCCCTGGAACATAGCATATTTTATTCCATTGTGTCTCTGAGATTACCACAGGGCAGCAGGACAGTCAGAAGAAGGGGATGTAGTTCAAGGATAATATTATAAAGTAGAAAGACAGGAACAGGAATCAGGGTGAAAGATGGAAGGAACTGAATGGAACATCAAGCTCCTAAGGCACACCAAGGATGCACGCCAAAATCAGGAAGTTCATTTGGTAATCAAGGAGGTCAAAACCCAGTTGTGGTCTGTGGCATCAGCTGTAGTTGGGGCCCGATGTAGTTATCTGAAATCTAAATCTGTGAATTCTTGGAACGAAGAACAAGTAGGGCTAAGACTTTCAAGACTCCAAATGTTTCTAAAGACTCTTGTTTGATAAACACAGCTGTAGTTTATTCCTTTCTTCCTTGAAATATTATAGCATTTGTTAGTACTTCTAATCATGTGATCTACTCATCTTAGCATGTTCTGCTTTATGTCACAGTGATTTACATACATGCCTTCTCTCTACCACTTTGGAAGCTCTTTAAGATACACAACAATGACTTATATGCATAAATCCAATGATAACTTGTATAAACTTTGTATATGATAAATCCTTGGAATATAGGCTTATTTTATTCCAGGACTATAATGGAATAGTTTTGCTTATCCTGTGCTTAATATCGATGCAATTTGTTCAATATGTAAACAGAAGCCAAAAACACTTCCTATGGTGTTTTGAAGGTCAGAGTAATGATTCTAATAAAACTAATTTGGGGGACAGATATTTTTGTTGGTGCTATTCAGTGAATGCTATTGATAGGAAAGAGGGAACTGAGACATCAAATTGCCTTTCTTCTTCAAAGGAAGGGATATGTATGCATATTTTATGGATAAATGATTTTGAGGCAATTACTGGGTACCCAAGGTGGTTTATCATGTAGCTATTTCAAACCAAGTGGTCTAATAAAGCCCTCCTATCTAAAACATAAGATCTATGTTATTTTGCATCTCCAGAGCCACAGGAGATGGAAAACTAGAAATATGTGAACACACGCACACACCCCACATAGTAATGTAGGAATATACTTACATTCATTAAGTTTTACATCATTTTCTCTTCTTAATATTAAGGGATTTGACCTTGATATCTAACATTCCTCTTACAGAAATCTTAGAAAATTTACTCTTATAACAAGGGATTTCAAGATGTTAGCCTTCCATTTTGCCTGTCATGAGACATAACTCCTGATCCATATATTAGGGTCAAACATATCATGATGGAAGGGGATGTGACTTTGGGTGGTAAATACACAATACGATATACACATAATGTATTATAGATCCTGTATAATTTTATTAACTAATGTAACCTCAATAATTTAAAAAATTTAAAAATAGGCTAAAATGAAAATATAATACTTGAAGTTTCATGAATTCTCTTTAAAAAAGAATAGAATGTTTTGGACTAAAACTACATTTTTGCAAAGATCAACATTTGTAAAGTTTAGGACAAATTCAAAGAGAAATATCCAATATAATTGCTGCTGTTATACTAATTACACTAAGAGTTTCTTACTCATTAATGTTTACCCAATCTTTGGTTTAATCTGGCAATTAAAAATTAAGCACATATTAATTCATCTACTATAGCTAACCATAGGGAAAATTGAAAGTATAAAGATGGTTTCTTTCTTACTCTAAATTACCTTTTTTTATATATATGTGATAAACAAATGTGAACGTTAAATTAAGTCAGACATATAATTAACACTTCAGTAAAACATTACATCTAAATAGATGCTAAAATGGCAAATGAATAATGTAAAGAATACATATCATGTATTACAGATTCAAATCTAAATATCAATATGGGTTGTATATACAAATCAATTTTAATATCTTCTTAATGAAAAATTGATTTTTATCTATTTATAAAATATGATTCTTAAATATATATTTTAAATGATTTCTGAAAAGTACATGAAAAACTTTTAGGTCCTTTGATAAATTCAATTATTCTTGTCAATATAAAAAATAACCTTACTGGCTTTTTATAAGAAAAAATATTTCTAACTCAGAAACAAATCATCCTTGCAAATTTTAACTTAGTGATACTTTTCGCATTAATTTTGCCCATTCTACTTTTTAACTAATAAATATTTAAAATGTAAAATATGTACTACCTCTTACAGTTAGTAACTTTCTGTTTTTACTTCTTGTAATATTTTACTTCTCCAGTTCAGTTTAGTGTCAAAGTCAAATTTTTATGGTATCCTTCTGACCATGTCAAAAAAAATCTCAATGACTTTTTCTTGCTTATGAATAAAATGCAAAGACCTTGCTTTGGCAATATAGTTATAGCCTGCTTTTCCAAAGCTTACTTCTCATTGTCCTATCCACTATTTCTGCATACGTCCCATGTTTTCCCAATTTTTGCTCAAGTTTTTCCCCCACCTGAAATTTTTACCTGCTCTACACTTCCATACAATACTTTCAAAATGTCCAAGTCTTTCTCTTATTCCTTAAAAGGCATTTAAAATGCTTATTGACATAAATTCATCATGGACTTAATCTAGTTTAAATCACTAGCTGTCAACTAGCTGTTCTGGCTGTCGACTTTTTAAAGTGACATATTTCTGTGGAGAAGCAGCAGTTCTAAGGAGCCAAAGAAAACAGAGGTTATTTCCCTTCATTTTGGAACCCATCACAGAGTTCCCATACATACAGACATCACATATGAGTGAGCACCTTATGTAGTACAAACATTTTTCCTGTGAGCATTAGGTGACAAAGTACAATAACCTATCATTTTCTTTTGCATTTCTGTAATTACTTTCTCTTAACTTTGATACTGCTCTCAAGAAAACATTTTCAACATTCCTAAATCAGTAGCCTATAGAGATAAGTGCTGATACCATTCACTCTTTATAAGCAATATGTATAGAGTTTGCATTGAAAGCAACATTTGAAAATGTAAGCATATATTATATGTAAATACTTTTAGGCTTGCTGCAAAAACCATTATGATGAATAAGCATAAATCACTGTATGTTCACAACGTATTCAAATAAATCATGATTATCTAAAGTAATTAAGGATAGGACAATTTTAATTATATCTTTTGAAAGAAATGGATTGCTAGGTGATCCATCATTTTGTAAAATTTGGAGTGAGAGATGTCAAAAATCAAGGGCTTAATTTTCATCATTGTTGCAAAGAAGGCGTTAGGTATTCCCAACCCAAGGATGCTGAACTCTCTTCTCCCTTGACAAAACATGAAAAAACAGATTTTAGTCAAAATGTGCCACATTTTCAGTTCTACTTAGACCCTAATGTACATGGAATTTTCCATTTAAAGTAAAGATAGTTTTAAAAATTGGTTTTCTTTATTTTTAAAATATTTTATATTTTTTGCTTTTCTGTCCAAAGTATCTTCATAGAACCTCTTCCTAAAAGCACAAGTTTTATGATATTGAAATATGGAACATTGAGGCAATCTCTTTATAGCTATACCCTGTTTATTTTCATGAAGTTGCTCATCTTGTAGTCCATCTATAATCTCCCTTCCTTAATTTCTCTCTCTTTCCAGTATAATCCTTCTTTACAAATATACTTTGCTAAAATAGCCTTGGTACAACTCTATGAGACATATCATTATGTAGAGCACTTCCTAGCAGTGCTACTTTGAACACGTCACTTAAAGTAAGTTTTTTCATTTCTAAAATAGGTGGTAAGGCAAGTTGTGAGAGATAGTATTTTAAGGACATATAAATAGGTCTGGTATGTAACTACAGGCTGGATAAAAATTGGTCATTCTTTCCCCTTTATCTGAAAACTAAAGAGAACACTTGGCCAGCCTAATAGTCTTCATTCTTCACATCTTCCAAGGCTCATAGGAGGGACTATTTATAGCTTTCTTAATGGAGAGTTAAATACAAAGAAGGACTCCAGGAAGCACACTTGCATGGGGGCAAGAAGGATGAGGCAGGCTTAAAGGTTTAGATGTGGGAGTAGCCGTTGTATATAAAGTCATTGAATAGGAGGAAACACAGAGTGCAGTTAGAAAATTTGACTGTGGAAGGTCTTCTTCAAGGCATTTGAAAAAGCCAAGAGATAAATTATTTCAAAATTGCTTTTGACGGAGGGGGCAAATTGAAAGAGTTCCTAATGGCCAAAACTGGAATAATTTGAGCAACAAAATAAATAATGATAACACTAGATTATAACCCTCAGAATGATATCAATAGATGGAAGTCAGAGGTTTGAGGGCATGCAGCCAGTCAAAGAATGCCGTTGCTAACTTCCTGGGGACTTGATGAGGACATTGAGTTTCACAGTGCAGTACCAGGTTGCACTTCTGCAAGACTTGAGGCTGCATTGCCTGAGTAACCAAATGCATGTCTTGTGGACAATCCACTCCCTGTATAGATGCCCTACCCCTGGCTACAGATGCTCTGCCCTTCCCACTGAGCCCTGCATTTTGTTGTGCTGCCTGAGAGGCTGTGTGGGGTTTCCAGGGTTCCTTTGCTTAGGCCTTTGGTTTAGTTGCTCTCTGTTGGTGGGCCCCAAGTGGGGCTAACAGGTTGCATGTGGAAACTAAAGCATGGGGGGTGCAGAGCTGTTGGAACACCAGAGGAGTTTCCTCATCAGCCAAGATGGTAGCAGGGGAAGGTTGTTACAGTGATCATGGGGAAGCCCTTCTTCTTCACCCCTGCAGCATCAGATTGGGGATTGGGACCAGGGGAAGGCAATCACATGTTCCATAAAAGTCAAAATGGCACAGAGGGCGGTGCTGCACCAAAGAGGCCTGTCAGTCCAGCCTGGAAAAAGAAGAGATTGGTTGGGAAGTGGACCCACCCGAAATACAGTAAAGTTTGGTAGGTTGATTGGTCATTTTGAGAAAGCACCTGGTATGTCCCACATCCAGACTAGTATAGTCGCAGGGGAACAAAGTCACTCTCTCTTACTCTCTCTTGCTCACCACTCTTGTTGGTGACCTGGACTGTCATGATGTACTCACTTTTTCTCTTGATGGGCCAAGTGGCCTCCAGGCAGGAGTCTCAGTCTCTCTCTCTCTCTCCCCAACCAGGTGATGCATTTACTGGTGCATTTGTGCAACCTTGTAGCCCTCTCAGCTGCATGGCATGTGGCCACTTGGCTCCACATGCAGCTTCTGAGAGGGGGCCTGAGATGAACAGCAGCCGGGAACCAGATAGGCTACCTGGATGACTGTGTAGCAGCCGCCTGTGGGCTCAAATGACTGTGCTTTAAATTGTAGCAGGAACACTTTTCCATGGTTTGCTGAGGAGATGGGCATTGAACTAGGGAGTTCATCATTCTCCCAGATCAGCAGAACCTGAATAAAACCTCTTTCTTTTTATACTAGCATCTGCTGAGTTTGGCTTTTGTGGCAACAGACAGAAAAAAACAACTTTTTTTTTTGTTTAGTAACAAGAATAAAATATATTCATAGTTTATTAAATAAGTCACTGAATAAATATGTATATGGTAGATCTTGTCCTCAATAATTATTGCTGTCTTACAGAAGAATTCCAATTAATAGGCAAAGAAAGAATGAGGAAAACAGTAAACCACCATTAGCACTACAGAATAGTTCTAAAAAATAATCTGTGGATGGATGCTAAAATTAGTCTGCAAAAGTTTGAAGAGAAATGGAATAATTGCATATATTTATTCATTTCAAAGTAAAAAAAAACTTTACCACGGAGAAACTCAGCAGATACTATCTTAATTAAGGGGTCAATACCAACACCACCAGTAATAAGACAAATTGACATTGATGCAGTGAGAAAGGTGTATCACTTATGTGGTATTCTTGCTAAAAATGCAAATCCTTAAACCACTCTTCAAAAAATACTAGAAAAAACAAATTGAGAGGCGTTCTACAGAATAATTGTTTAGTACTCTTCAAAAATGTCAAGGTCTGGAAAGACAAGGAAAGACTGAAAATACCATAGTTTGGAAAATACTAAGAAGACATCACAAAGAAATGCATCATGTCGTTCTGGATTGGCTCTTGAAACAGAAGAAAGACATTAGTGAAAAAATTTGTGTAAACTAAAAAATAAATTTGATAGTTTAGTTGATAGTATTGTGCCAATGTTAACTCTGATGACATAGGTGCCGTGTAAAGCCTGAACATTAGAGGAAGCTGTGTGAGGCATGAACAGGAACTCCCATGCTACTTTTGCACCTTTTTTTTGTAAGTCTACAAGTGTTTCAAAGTAAAAAACTTAAAGAATATATTTTAACTAACGAAACTATATTTTTTCTTCACCATACTGTTTCAGGATAGAAATGTATGGGTGTTACTAAATACCCCCTTCATTCTCAGAGGTCCAGGTATATTTACCTGGAGACTATTGAAACTTCAGCTTCAGGTTGATCCCCTCACTTGCTTGGGGCTCTCCTAAGGCCTTAAATTAAATTTTATATTTGTAATTGTGTGTTCCTGTTCTAAAAAAAGGCCCCACATGTATTTTATATGAGTAAGCGTCCAATTCCATAAAACAAGGATCTGTCTTTGCCCGACAGTGCTGACATCCTAACAGGGGCTCCAAGCTGTTAGGGAAGGGGAGGAAGCTGGAAGCTGGGCTAAAATAGACCACCCAGTTATAGCACGGAATGTCATGTGACATGGAAAAATGTTCACCTTTCAGTGTCTAAACTATAACCTACTCAACTGGAGCTGATGTTCAGGAGGTCCCATTTCACAGAGGAATCATGGCAATTATCAGCTTAATGATAATATTGAATGAAAGTGAGATTGGTGGCAGTATGTTTGGGTATTTCTCTAGTATTTGCAGGAAAAACCCCAAGTCAGAGCAGAAAAATGGGGGAGAGAAATGGTGTTGGCAAGAGCTAGGCAAAATTCCAATTAGGAGTCAGTAGCAGAGCTCCAGTTCTAATGAGGATACCAATAGCTAAGGAGGAAGGAGAGGGGACATGCCAGTGACGGGAAAGTGACGGGATATCCCAGTGACAGGAAAGTTGCATTTTGGTGATTGTACATGTGGTCCATACCCACTTAAGTGCTCGGCACAGAGATTTGAGTAATGGAGCAAATTCTAGAGTATCTTTTGAGAATGGAACTACTAATGTTTTTTTTTGTCCTGGCCAGCACAGGCACAGGAAATATGAGGCTGAGTCTTCAGGAAGACATACCATCATTAATAAACCCTGAATGATTAGGTCAGTTAACCAAGAGCAAATGCTCAGTTTTTTTTTATTTTTATTATTGATCAACAAAATACATACTTACTTTAGGTATGGACCTAGCTAACTCAAGGACTTTGTTTTGGTTTAGTTTGGGAATTTTTGTTCTTGGAGGGTTTTTTTGTATGTAATAATAAAAATGATGATATGAATAATAATACAAACATACATGTTTATGCAGCATTTGTAGAGAATGGGGTAGAGGTTAGATACTCTTTTAGGGGCTTATTATTATTAACCTTATTTATTTAAAATAGACCTGTTTTTTTCTAAGATTTCTCAACATTTAAATCCCTGAAGGGTAAAAATGAAAGTACATAGGGTAGTTTGGGATGAAATCGGAGGAAGAAATAGAATAGAATTTTGAGAACTCAAGAGGAAATAGTAAAGTCATAACTGGGAGAAGATTTATGTCAACTTTGGGGTACTTTTTCTATATTTTGTAATTCATTTTATTACTCTAGATACAATACAAATTTCTTAAAGAAACAAGTGAAACATGTAAGATACAAGTAAGACACAAACATGCATTAAACTAACAAAAAAATATTGGTGATTAATTTATAAACTTGTAAACTGTTGACCCTGGGGTGGGAGAATCTGCAACAAAATAATAAAATTGATGAAAAGAGTTCAAATTCTACTTCCCAAATTCTACCTATTCACAATAGTTATTTCTGCATATCAAATATATCTCCCAGAAAATTGAGTTCCTCTGTATGTATTCCCTAGTTTGAAATGCAAGGTCAGGACCATAAAGTTACTGTGGGTGGTTTTGGTTGAAGTGTGTGGTGGGAAATCATCCATCTCTCAGAGAGTTCACTGTAAGTGCCTGTGTGCATCGTTCTCCCCTGCATCCTCCCTCTCTACCTTCAGACTGAGATTTCACACCTCAAATTTTAGCCCAAGGACTCCTTTTTCTGTAATGAAGTTATAGATCCTGACGGGAGCTGGTTACTGTAAAACTGCAGATACTTATCTCCACAGCTTCTAGTGGGCACCGTGAAGGGTGCCAACTCAGTTAAAACAAAACAGAACAAAAGCCCACACTGTGTACAGTCTCTTCATCAAGCCCTAGAAGAAATCAAATTTATAGGGGCCTTTACTACACACAGCCTGCAATCGAGGAAGCCCATAAATCAGTAAAGGGAGGTATAGTGATCTCTATCCTCACCATTGAAGCAAGAGCTGCCTGAGATTCTACTGAAGAAACAACATTTGGGGTCCTACTTGATGAATGTACTTCAATAGAAACACCCAGCAGAAAGTAGTGGGAAGTCATATCCATTAGATTTTCTTTAATGCTTGAGCCAAGTAGCATACACACTGGACATAACAGTGTTAAACAGTCTGTCCAGCCTCCTGGGACTTTGCAGTTAGGTATCCAATATTCTTTGTCTTGTTCCTTTTTTCTCTCCAAATTTCCACTTAAGGATACAAAATGTGCATCCTTTTCAGCCATTTTCCACCAAGTAGAGTTAAAATAATGGCAACATGTGATGCTAAAAGATTCCAAATCATAATCTGAAAAATAATTTTTCTAAGTACTATTAATGAAAAGATAATAAAGGAAAATTATTTTTCTATGCTATGCTATGCTGTTAATTACTGTAGCTTGATTTGACTTAATACACAGATCAAATATTATTGCAGCAAAGTGGAATTACCTCATATAACACTAAATCATCTTTATAATTCTTGGTTAATAGCCTATTTACCTTAAACAATGTTTAATTTTTTGAAATTCCATAACAAGTAGAAAATCTGAATAATCTCTTAAGTATGTACAGGAATCGTGACATTAGAGAAATACAATAAACAAAGCATAATCGTATTCAATTTCTCTCTTATTTTTAGAAGTGATATACTTGAAGTAAATATGATAATCACAGAATTTGTTTTCCTTTATACGTTTTTAAGTTGGATATCCAAAGCTTATTTGAGAAGACTTTTTTGAGCATGAGTGTGTTTCTTTGATATTATTGGGGTATTCCGTAAATTCTTAGGGTGGCTGTGAGTTCCCTTTCATGTCCAGCAATAGAGTACCATGTTGGTACTCTAAAAGGATCAGGTAACATAAATTAGTCCAGTGTCCTTCTGATCTGGGGCCGGCCCTCTATGATAAATGAATACTGACTATAATTGTTCATTATGCAAGGCCAGTCATATAAAATAGTCATGGTGATTAGCTTCCTATGCATCATCAGAAATGCTTTGCTGACAAAAATTATCAA
>PVKM010045860.1:0-11855 GCA_004027735.1 Carollia perspicillata
TCAAGTATTTAGCAATGTTTTTTTCTCTCTGGATCCAGCTCTGGTGATGTCATATGTTCACCCTGTCTGACCTTAGGCAGCCTGCTCCAAGACTGCCAGGTATCTACTGCCTGTGGCTGTTTCACTCCATTGTTAATCTAGTCACTTGCACTCAGCAGTCAGGCTTAATCTCCATAGAGTGGGGCAGATACCCCCCTGGAGTTTAGGCTGTTGTTTCAGAACCCTCAAGCTGCTGCTGCTTGGAAGGGTGTGGTCTGCTTGCCTGAGCAGGATGGCTGCTGCCATCTGGGGGATGACTCAGCACTGGGATCCCAGAAGCTACTCTCTCAGCTCTCTCCCCAAAGCTTCCATCCTCAGTCTCTCCTCAGGTGTCTCTAGCCCACTCTGCCCCCACCTTTGCTGGAGCCACAGGTAAATGGCTACAAATGAAAAATTGTGCATTGGCCCTTTAAATGGCTCTCTGTGTCTCCAGCCATCCATCTCTGGTGGAGAGTAATGCTACTGCTTCTCACTGCCAGTTGTTATGTGTACTTTTTGGGCTTTGTGTTCTAGGCTGGGGATCCCAGTTTAGGGTTTAGGCCCCATTCTTCTCAGGAGGATCCAACCAGCTGCTTAATTATCCCTGTGGCACTGTTGCCTGTGGGTACCTGGCCAGCTCTCTCGAGTCTCCACCACACTCCTTACCAAACAGGTTGTGCTGAAGCTGATTCTTCTGTCTGTCCAAGGTTATAAGGCTTCTCTCTTGCTATTTTTCAGTTGTTTGTTCTTGGTTATTTCTCCATAATTTAGTTGTAATTCCAGATTGGTCCTGGGAGGAGGTTAGTGTGGCTTCCATTCACTCCTCTGCTATTTTGTCTCTCCTTTGTTGAGTGTTTTTATCATAAAAGGCTACTAGATTTTACCAAATGCTGTTTCTGCATCAGTTAATATGATCATGTGTCTTTTTCCCTTCATTCTATTTATATGATATATTACATTGATTTTCATATGTTAAACCACCCTTACATTCCTGGGATAAGATCTGCTGGGTATGGTGTGTAATCTTTTTAATGTGCGTTTGTTCTTATTCATGGGTGATTGGACAACCCAAATGGTTTAAACTAATGCTAATCAATGCAAATTATTTTTGAGAAAAGATTATATATAAAATATAAGTAATTAAATATTTAATGGTTAGAATTTTCTGTTTTAGAATGTCAATGAGAAAATGTTTTTAGATAGGAAAATTGATGGGCAACAGTACATTATCTATGCTCAAAGATACATTATCACATTTTACCATAGGAGAAATTCTACACTTTTTATCACTTGATTATGCAAAAAAATGGTGGTAACCACTACATTTGAAGGGTTGATGGAACCATTATCTTTTAAAATGCACATCAATAGTTTTTTTCTAACAGAAATTCAGAATGAGTTTTAAATAAATATCTACAGTGATGGAAGGGTGTACACAGCAAGTACGTTCTGTTCTCAAATAATATTTGGTTATTTCCAAAATTCAGATTCATATTAATTTATTTACTATCAAAGATTACTTAAAGGAAGTAAGAGAAGGAGGGAGAGAAGGAGGAAAAGATGGAAGGAAAGAGGGAAGAAAGAAAGCAAGGAAGGAAGGGAAGAAGGAAAGAAGGAAGGAAAAAAAGTAAGAAGGAAGAAAAAATGAGAAAACTCTCATCCTTAAAGTCAATTCTAAGAGATAAATCACACAAAATTTTGAATAATTTAAATAAATGTTTTACCTCACAGGTCAACTATGAAGAGTATGTTGAGATATGTTTTTGGTGTTATTACTTAAATATTTGTTATTCTATATGTACATGTAAGCTGTTAAAGCCCAATGACCCAAAGATTACAAGAGACAAGCCTATAGTCTGACAGAATCATATTTATTGCCTCAATAAAGTGAGAGGGGTATGTCCTAGGGGGACTTTGTATTGCTGCTCTCAACAAAAGGAAGAATGGAGGCATCTTTTGTAAGGTTTGGATTTCTGTTACAGGATTCAATAGAGCTTCTCAGTGAAGTGTCTCTGAAGTCTGATCATGGAAAGCAGGCATTAACTAAGAATTGGGTGATGTCTTGACTTGATGGCAGTTTGGCAGCTGAGTATCCCCAATAACAGAAAAGAATAGCAGAATATATGTGGGAACATCATTGGTAAGAAAGCAACAAACATTCAAATTGGGGCAGGGAATGGGGGAAGAGTGGTACATATTCTTGAGTGAACCAGTGTTTCCTGTTAATTTTGCAACTACTATTATTTGTATTTGTTCTCCCAGCATAATTAGCAACAGAGCAGCTTTTCTTCTGTTTTAATCCAAGACAGTTTTTTTTTAGTGTCAGACAGATTTTTACTATTATAGTGCATATACTCTATCTATCTGTTGAGTGTCATATAAAATTAAGCGCTTTTTTGTTTTATTTATTTTTTAAATTATATTAAGTTTTTAAAGGTACTCTTTAGTATAAAAATATGAATAATATCTATTTTGGGGGGCTAAATTTAAATTCTCTTTTAAATATTGACTAGGAAGTAAAAGTCTCCAGGATCCACTTTTCTGTCTTGATCATTGACTCTTTATTTTGATCAGAGAAAATTTTTATTGTTTTATCATTGACTCTTAAGGGACACAAAACAGGAGAGTTAATCAAGTTTTGCCTCCAGCAGCTATGCCATGGATTTTTCAATAAGAACTAGTTTCATGCAAATCTTGGTTATAAATAAATTGTCCTAAGGTATCTAAAAACTCCTTGGGGGCAAGGATGTTGTTTTATTCACATTTGTACCCACTCATAGCTTAACACAGACCTTTTATATATGACTCTCAGTAAATAATTGTTGGATTGAATCCTATTTGTAAAAGAACTTTGAAAGTAATACATAAAAGATTGAGTATATTTATAAGATAAGAAAGAGAGAAACGTTGATCTTAACTGTACCTTAAAGTGTGTATGTCATTTTAGTGTTTTCCTAAAGGCTAAGGGATAATCAATATCAAGGGGCAAAACCATGCTCTTTTTCCAAAGGAAAACTGAGTTTCCACATACATTTAGTGGAAGAATGTCCTATCTTTTACTGAATACTTTAAAATCATGGCTTAGTTCTGTTTTATTTTTTCACCAGTTTTTCTAAACGTTATTAAATACAGAAGTATCTACCAAAACTTAGAATTGTAATAATGGTATTCGTCTTTGTAGTTAACATATCAACCATTAACCTATAACTTAGTGTTTATTTTAGAAACAAAGTTTTCCCTGAACACAATAAAGTCTATTGATAATAATGTTAACCTTTGTTATTTTTCTATCTTGAGAACCCATGTCTTTGCTCCACAGAACAACAGATAATAGTTTGTATTTGTTTTGTTTCATTTTTAAAAAATCAATTTTTCTTCAAGCCTGCTTCCTGAAACAGTGGGAAAGCTTTGTTTAACCACAGTTTGAACAACACATTTATATTGTAATTCCATTTATGATTTATGCATAAAAGAGAAGTATACAAAGAGCTATGAGAGTTCAGACAACCCAGAGAATTTTTTGTCTGGAGAACACTGGATTTTAATGGGCAGCAAGGATTTTCTAAGGAAGAGGAAGATGTGAATTGAATAGTAGATTGGGATGAGAAAATTATCTGCAAATTTTAAGTTTTCCAGTTTGTTGTGGAGTGAGTTGAAGGTTAGTTTGAATGAGATATAGTGAAAGACAATTTTAGTTTGGACTCCCTTCAAAGTTTATTTTGCAACAAGAACTTGGGGTTTTTTTTAGGAATCACTCTCATGAAGAGTAAATGAGGAGCTGATACAGTGAGGGAGAAAAGCCCCCCAAAAGGGTTCATTGATGACCAAGTTACCTCTGTGGGCAACAGGGGCCCCATCCCTTTAGAGAATCCCCTGATAACCAATATGGAACACAGTGAAGAATTATTCCACTGAAGGAGGGGAAAGATGGAATATTTATCTTTGATGTCTTATTTCCCATTGGTTGAGAGTTGAGGAGTAAGGGTTACTACACCACCATACTTCTGAGTTGCTACTGCAGGCTGCTAGTCAAACTCCCAGGCTGCTCAGGAAATCCCTCAGATAAAGAAGAAGAAACACAGGAACCCAAGATGCAAATTTCACAACAGGTTGGAAACTGTCTCCACCTGCAGTTTCATGTGAACCCATGAGAGCTGAGAGTATGGGAAAGGGCATCAAAAGAGTCTACTACAGCAGCCTTGGATGCCAAAGTTAGGATTTTTCAACAGATGATGGAACTCTTGAAATTAGCTGGGAAATTGAGGAATATGAAGATGAGTGTACCAGGAAGATGCACATAGAATTGCTTCATGGAGAAAACACAAGGATAAAGTGGTAAATGTGGCCATCCTTGTCTTGTTACTGATCTTAGTGGGAAAGAGAAACTTTCTATTAGTCTTGGAGATGTAAAGTACAGCACAGGAAATCTAGTCAATAATATTTTAATAACTATGTATAGTAACATTTGGATACTGGAAATATCAGAGGACCACTCCACAAAGTATATGATTGTCCAGCTACTATGCTGTACATCTGAAGCTGATACAAAATAATATTGAATGTAAACTGTGACTGAAAAAATTAAAAAAGAAAGAAGTGGGCACTTTTTTTAGCCTAAATCATCTGGAGATTCGTAGAAAGCCACAAGTATGCAGCTGGGAGCGGGTTATGTACAGAAATTATGAAGGTAGTGTTTATCCAGTCAATTCAATATTATAAGGACACTCAGACCTCCCTATTCCCTCTAGTTTCATTTCTACCTCTAGGACAGATTCTGGTTTAAGTTATGGTTCTGAATTTTGCTATCCATTAGAATTATCTAAGGAGGCTTGTTAAAATCCTGATATCCGGGCCTCTCCAGAGGCCAATTAAATCAGAATAGTGACATCTAGGGTTCAGTGGTTTTCAAAGCTCCCTGGATGATTCCAATGTGCAGCCATGATCAAGAACCATTGGATTATAGCTATAAAATATTAGTAAATTCTACTTTCATTCTCAACATCAAGTCACCAGTTCTAATTCTGGTTTTGTCCTGGTCACTGGGTTTTTTGCTTCTTCCTGGAAAGCATTATCTTTCTTATTCAACCACTATGGCAACTAGATTCTGCTCCCTTGTTAATATTCCCAGCACCCATGTCCTCTATTTTTGCCAAGCTTCTCCAGCCTTGATCAATATCTGAACTTTAGTCCTAAGGGTAAAAGTTTGTTGGCTAGTGTTTCTGGTACCAGTAGCCTGCCAATCTGAATGTCTTCATCACAGTCCCATGCACCATCCCTAGCCAAATGAAGTCTCTAAGCCTAACAGAGCTGAGATTCATCTGAAGTTCACAGCTAAAGTATGGTTTGTTTTTCCTAATTATTTCCTATTATGTAATTTTTCTATTATGTAATAAGAATCCATTATTCTTCCCTTTTCTGAAAGAGCTGAGTGAAGCTCTAGTTTAGATTTTGGAAATGTGAAATTAAAATGTGTGGCATACTTGCTATGAAGAAATTGAAGCAAGTTGACAAAGCAGACCATCTCTTCTAGCCTGCTCCCCCACTGTCACAGACGGTAACGAACACAAAAGATATGGCCTCCCACAATGCCATTACTATTCTTTTCAACAAATGTATCCACTTTTACTGCATCTGTGACAAACTTGCTTCTTCCCTGCAGCTTCAGGTTATGAAATGTTTTTCTCCTTCTCCAATCTAATCCAAGCCCTTATGCTATGGCTTTCATATTTTCATTAATTCACTTCTCCCTCCAATTACTTGGATCTCTAAAAGGTTATTTATATCTTCAATCTTTAAAACAAACAAAAAACTAAAAAACAACAATCTCTTCTTTGGCCCTAAAATTTCCTCAAGGCACTATTACCCTTTTGCCTTCCCTTCACTGCAAAAATAGTTAAGAGTAGTCTACACTCAATGAATTCACTTCCTCAACACAATAAAATCTAACTTATGAGAATTCTTCTTTACTGAAACTGCTATTGCAGAGGTTCATAATGACCTTCTGGTTGCTAAAACTAAATAAATGTTTCACTAATTGTCTGATGGCCTCCTTACAACATTTAACAATTTATTTTCTCTCCCTTTGAAACCTCTTCTCCACCACATGGAGTGACATCATTCTCTTGCCTCTCTAGCCACACTGTTATCAGTCTCCTTTACAGGCTTAGCTCTCCCCATGCTGGCTTTAAGCACAATTTTTACTACAATCCCAATTTTGACACCCTTCTAAACTTCATGTTTTCTATGAGTTTATTCTTGCTTCTTTTTGATTCCAGGATATTTATATCCTATGTAAATATCTTGTCTAAATTCTAGACATGTATTTTCAACTTCCATCCACATGCACCACAGATATCTCAAATTCAACCTATTGCTTTCCAAGCCATTGTCACTTGGCTGCTACTTCTACCACTCTACTGAACATGCTTGGGAAAACATCTGTAATGTTTTCCTAGTTGAAAAAGGTAACTGAAATTCCCTCCTTAGGAAATATTTTTTACTTCCAGACTACTGTATTCTCCTATGTCATACATATACTTCCTCTCTGAATGTTTTTTCTGTCTCTTTTACACACTTCTCTTTTCCAACTTGCTCTATAGGTCTTGTTATTCCTCTAGATTCTGAGCTATGGTACAGGTAACAGGTAGCACCTACTGAGTGAGAAGAATCCTCATGCTTAGTGTGCTGGAGGAGGAGCATGCATAACAGAAAGTTATAGTTTATTTGTTGTCCATTCAATACTCTATGTCTTTTTATTGTAAAGTTATGGTTCAAAATATTAAGGAAGAGGTAAGAGAATGATGTTGTCATGGCCATCTGTGAAGGGATGTAGAGTGTTCTGTTCAAGTTTAGTATAAGTGGAAACACTTTTTGAACCAAGTATAATGGCAAAGTCACTGCCTCCAATCCTTAAGTTTTTCTGAACTAAGTCATGGCCATTAAAAGAAGACTAGGGCAATAACAAAATACGTATAATTTACTATTTGTTTCTGAGCCAAATGAAGGTAGAACTCATTCTTCCATCTCTGAATTTCCAACATCTAACACACTATCTTACCATTGAAAAAACAAAAATAACTTTTTTTTAAATGAATGATACAAAAGCCCTCAGGACACAACCAATGAGACATTTGTGCTTTTTGACCTACACGGCTTTCAGAAGCTCAGTGGCAATGTGAAAGGAATATGGTGGTGGGTATGTCCAGTAATTGGTAATTTGCAAGGTGGGCCCAATGGAAGATGAAGCAAATATAACCAAAAAGAATGTTTTAAAATAAGATGAGTTGGGTTCCAGTGACAGAAAATTATACATCTAATAGGAACATGGGTGGGATAGAGGTAGTAGGAGAGTGGGCTATGGTGAGAAGGGGAAATTCAGAGTTTCCAGTCTTGGGTGAGGATAGAATTGAGTGATGATAGTCTCAATTTGTGACTATTTCAGAATCAATTGAAGCTATGAGGAGATGAAACAGAGCAAAAATCCATGATACAAAGTATTTTATGATAGAGTGGCAACAAAGGTGGGGAAGATCACCACAATCCAAGTGCTAAGGAAAGTGAGAGAAGTTTCTGTCTGAGAAACTGCAACAGTGTTTAAGAGTACAGACTCTGGATTCAGAACTGTGGTTGAACTCATACTTCTATTGTTTACCATCTGTGTAACCCTAAACAAGTGACCTTGAGCAAGTTATTTGATCTAGCCAAGTCTAAATATCATCTTCTGTAAGGCAGACAAAATAGCATCTATCTCATAAGGTTGTTATTCTGGTTAAATGAGATAATGCAAGTAAAATGCTCTAACAAACAATGGCTAATACGTAGTAAGCCCTCAGTAACTGCTAACTGAAAAACGTAAATTTTGGCCATGAAGACAGGGCAACAACAATATGAGTTAGCTTGACTTTCAAAAAACTGAAAAGTTATTTAAATTCATTCTAGTTATTGAGCCCTGGCTGTTGTGGCTCAGTGGACTGAGTGCTGACCTGTGAGCCAAAAGGCTACCAGTTCAGTTCTCAGCCACACCACATGCCTGGGTTGCTGGCCAGGTCCCCAGTAGGGGGTGTGCAATAGTCAACCACACATTGATGTTTCTCTCCCTTTCTTTCTCCTTCCCTTCCCCTCTCTCTAAAAATAAATAAATAAGTAAAAATCTTTTAAACTAACTCTAGTTATTGAGTCCAAATACATTCTTTCCAGGGAGCTGAAAAAAATCTACTAATGTAATCACGGAACTATTTCTAGTAATCTTTGAAGAATAGCTTAATTTAGCCTGGGTTCCACAGAAAATAAATCATAAGGCAAATGCTTAATGCTAATAGTTTACAGGCATTCAATCTCAAGAATGAAGAGTGAGAGAAAGGTGTAGTGAGGCATAAAGGGAAAGCAAATATAAAGAAGCATGCTACCTAGTTGATCATGATAAGTTAATTGCTTCATCTTGCCAGATGACTTGAGAGCAGTACTGCTCTTAGACCCAGACAACAGGGGATCTTTGCTGTCAACCATGCACGATGCATACACACACACACACTTAAAGAATACATGCATACCTCTTTCACTAGAGATACAGCACTCAGTAGTTCTGGCACAGCCACAGTATGTGTTGTAAACATCTGCTTTCACGACTAACACCATCCAGGCCCAAGGAAAATGTCTCTCAACATCTCTTGCCTTGTACTCTGATGCCAATGATGGGTTGTGCCACAATGTCCCATTATTGGAGATGGAGTTGTTATCTACTCCACACTGCAGGAAAGATTTGAGTTACAGATGCACTTAGGCAAGAGAAAAATACAGTAATAATAATTTACTTGTATTTGTTCCCTTGGCCTAAGTGAAGTAGATTCTTGCATTCTCTAACTGAGAAGAAGCCTGCTAGATACTCCTTTTAATCTCACTTCTGTCTTTCTGTAGTTGTTCCATTCTCCTTTGAAAATCCCCAGAAAATTTTTCTCTTACCTTCTCCAGTACCTCATACTTTGGAGAAGAGGTGTGTTTCTCCTTAGAGGAGATGAATGGTGGAAACAGGTGTTTCCATCACTTATCTTCCTCAATTCAGTATCCCCACCAGTGAGAACCTCATTACTTACCAAAGAAGGAAGCTACTCTCACCAAAGTAAGCACTAACATTTTAACTCCCTGAGGGCCACTAAGGCAAATATCTTAGGAAGAGAGCATTTTCTTCTTGTTGCTATAATCCTGTTCCTAGCAAAACACTAAGAGTGATATAGTAGTGTTTGGTAGCATGTGGTCCTTCCAGAACTAGATTTATATAACAGAGTCCACCACATTAGCTGTAAATGAGTCTATCACATTGATCCTGTATGGGTGTTACCAGACTCAAATGAATTCTTAATAGCATTTATAAATTATGCAGACATCTTAATATAAAATTAATAAAAATTCTACAACGAATATTTTCATTTATGTATTAGATATAACCCCCAAAAGCAAGATAGAGTATATTTTTCTCAAGAAGGTTCTAGAAAATATTCATATCCTCTTCTTTGTTTTGTTTAAAGCGAGTATATCCAAACTAAATGACCATCATAACAGTATGTTGTCTCCATTTGTGCAAAAATAAATTTAGATTCATGAAAAATTATATAGAGTTCTTAATTACAAATGACAAACTGTTAAGAAATTCTCTTTTTTCTTTCCTTTTTGTTGTTATTCAAGTACAGTTGTCTCCATTTTCCTCCCACCACTTCCCCCATCACACTAATCCCCTCCTCCCACCCTGTATCCTACCCCTCTTTGGCTGACTATTGTAAATTGTTGGAAGCAACTTAAAAAGTTTTTTATGTCCATGATTTTCCAATTAGTTAGTCCATTAAACCCCTTGTTCAAATGAAATTTTGTAAGTGGAACTTCATAAAAAAAAAAAACAAGCAAGCAAACAAAATATAACCAGACACATGGAAATTGAGAACAAACTGACAGTAACCAGAGTGGAGGTGGGAGAGGGATGATGGGGGAAAGAGGGGAAGGGTTGTCAAGGAACATGTACAAAGGATCCATGGACAAAACCAAAGAGGGGTAGGATCGAAGGTAGGAGGTGGGGATGCCTGGGGTAGGTGGGAGTGGTGGGGAAAAAATGGAGACAGCTGTACTTGAACAAGAATAAAAATATTTTAAAAATAAAAATAAAAAAAGAAAGTCAGAACAGTCAACCAAAAAATAAAATAAAACTGATAAAAAGCAGACTTCTGGCCAAGATGGAGTCATAGGTGGGAATACTGTGTCTCCTCGCACAACCAAAATTAAGGACAACAAAGATTTAGAAACAAAAACACAACCAGAACAGACAGGAAATTGAACTGTATGGAAGTCTGACAATGAACTGTTCATCCAGACCAGTAATAGGGGCAGAGTCTGACGCCTGCAGAGAGAGGTCGCAGCAGGAAAAATCGGTGGTTGGCAGACCCAGGTATGGGGAGGAAATGAGCAGACCCAGTGAGGCGTGCAAGGTGGTTGGCTGACCAGGGACACACATTCGTGCACAGATAAACCAGGCAAAAAACAGGCAGTGAGACAGACTGCACGACCCAGGACCCCAGCAATGGGAAATGAAGCCTAAAAGCAAGACTGAGAAAACTCGTGAGGGGTTGAGGTACTGGGAGAGACTCCAGCCTCACAGGAGAGTTCATTGGTGAGACCCACAGGGTACTAGAATGTACACAAGCCCACCCACCCAGGAACCAGCACCAGAAAGGCCCAATTTTCTTGTGTGAAGCAGCAGAGGGGACTGACATCTGTGAGAGTGGAGCAAGCACCATTGTTCCCTCTTGGATGCTGCCCCCACATACAGCCTCACAACCCAGTGAGGTGCATTGCCCCACCCTGGTGAGCACCTAAGGCTCTGCCACCCATACATAACAAGCGTGACCAGGCCAAAAAATAAATAAATAAATAAAGGCTCAAATGGAAGAACAGATCAAAGCCCCAGAGCCAATACTTTTAAACAACCAAGAGATAGCCAACCTACCAGATGCACAGTTCAAAACACTGGTGATCAGGATGCTCACAGAACTGGTTGATTTTAGTTGCAAATTAGATGAAAAAATGAAGGCTACACTAAGTGAAAGGAAGGAAAGTGCACAGGGAGCCAACAGTCATGGAAAGAAAACTGGAACTCAAACCAATGGAGTGGACCAGAAGGAAGAAAGAAACAACCAACAGAAAAGAATGAAGAAACAAGAATTCAAAAAAATGAGGAGAGGTTTAGGAACATCCAGGACATCTTGAAACGTTCCAACATCCGAATTATAGGGCTACCAGAAGGGAAGAGGAAGAGCAACAAGTGGAAAAGTTATTTGAACAAATAATAAAGGAGAACTTTCCCAATCTGGCAAAGGAAATAGACTTCCAGGAAGTCCAGGAAGCTCAGAGAGTCCCAAAGAAGGTGGACCCAAGGAGGAACACACCAAGGCACATCATAATTACATTAGCCGAGATTAAAATGAAGGAGAGAATGCTACAAGCAGCAAGAGATAAGGGGACATTTACCTACAAAGCAGTTCCCATCAGAGTGTCAGCTGATTTCTCAAAAGAGACTTTATAGGCCAGAAGGGGCTGGAAAGAAGTATTCCAAGTCATGAAAGGCAAGGACCTACATCCAAGACTGCTCTATCCAGCAAAGCTTTCATTCAGAATGGAAGGGCAGATAAAGTGCTTCCCAGATAAGGTCAAGTTCAAGGAGTTCATCATCACCAAGCCCTTATTGTATGAAATGTTAAAGGGACTTATCTAAGAAAAAGAAGATAAAATATATGAACAGTGAAAGGACAGCAAACTCACAGTTATTAACAACCACACCTAAAACAAAAGCAAACTGA
>PVKM010045861.1:0-11856 GCA_004027735.1 Carollia perspicillata
TTAAAGATAAAGAGAGAATCTTAAAGGCAGCAAGAGAAAAGAATTTAGTTAACCACAGAGGAGTTCCCATAAGACTGTCAGCTTATTTCTGGAATGAAACTTTGCAGGGTAGAAGAGATTCGCAAGAAACATTAAAAGTCATGAAAAACAGGCACCTGGAGCCAAGATTGCTCTATCCAGCAAAGCTATCATTAAGAATTGAAGGGCAAATAAAAGAGCTTCCCAGATGAGAAAAAACTAGAGTTCACCATCACCGAAACATTATTATGTGAAATGATAAAGGGACTTATTTAAGAAAAAGATCAAAACTATGAACAATAAAATGGCAAAAACAAAAACATATCTATCAACAATTGAGTCTAAAAAACAAACTAAGCAAACAAGAAGAACAGAGACAGAATCATGGATATGGAGAGCATTTTCATGGTTGCCAGATGGAAAGGGGTGTGGTGCAGAACGGGTGAAAAGGTGAGGGGGTTAAGAAGTACAAATAGGTAGTTACAGAATAGCCACAAGGATGTAAAGTACAGTGTAGGAAATGGAGTAGCCAAAGAACTTATACACATGACCCATGGACATGAACAGTGGTGGAGGTGTTGCCTGAAGGAGTGGGGATGCTGTGTGGAGCAGGGCAAAGGGGGAAAAATCCAGATAACTGTAATAGCATAATTAATAAAATACAATTAAAAATTAAAATAAAAAGGTAAAAAAATACAAAACAAAAGCTGAGGCTGACAGCTGATGAATGTCAAATAATTACTCTCCTTGCAACTGGGCAGTAAATCCTTTCCTGAAGTGAGATCTGAGTGATAAGAGATCTGAGTGACACATTTATAGGTCTTCTATACTCCATCCCTGAATTGCCAGATCTACTTCATACATGTTCAGGGAGAAATTCATCCATGGCTCTTGTAGGCCTTAGAAGAGGGAGATTAGTGGCATAAACTACAGCCTTCCAACCCCCATTTCAGTTAATCTTGGGCTACAGCTGGATCTTATTGCCTCCCTCTTCCACTATCCATTCTAAACTCCTTCACCTTCAGCTATCACCTTGACAGATTTTGGTGGTTTATCTGGTAGTGAGCCAAACCCTCATTCCTGAAAAATCATAGCCCCTGGTAAACCATACCCTTCTCAAAGTGGGATTGTTGCATATGCTCATGCACAGTTACAGTGAGCTAAGGGGAGTATCAGTGGGACACTCAGATGGGTGTTCTGAGTTCCACATACATTGCTCTCTATTCTCATTGTGGAACATTATATGCCTATCTCCTTCTGCTGATTAGGGTCAAGTATGCCTTACAGGATGGCAAGTCCTCTTCCTGGCTGCTGGTAATTGGAAACAATAAGCCCAAAGGGTCCAGATGTCAGTTGTAGCTTATAGGTCAATGGGATCCCTATTTCAACTGGTGAGAATATAGTCCCCTTTACACTGTAAGCAGAGTTGCCCAACCTTTTGGTGTCTCTGGGCCACACTGGAAGAAGAAGTGTTGTCTTGGGCCACACATGAAATACACAAACACTAACAAAAACTGATGAGCAAAAAAAGGTTTTCGGTAAACTTACAATTTTGTATTGGGCCTCATTCATAGCCATCCTGGGCTGCATGTGGCCCATGGGCCACAAATTGGACACCCCTGAAGCTTACAGATACAAAGACTGGAAACAAAAAATCCTCCAGTGGGTAACTGAAAGTAATGATTAGTGGAGCCATTCCTTTTCATTTCCTGAACCCTCTACTTTTCCAATAGGAGACATAGCACCATATGGAGGTCTCTGATTTAACCCATTCTTTCTGAGTGTTGCCTCTGAGAGAGTGCTTTTAGGAGAAAGATTTGACAATATGATGGATCAATCATTCCTTGATGTGAGAAATGTATTTACACATTTAATAATCACAAGCCTATGATGTAGGTATTCATTATCTCCATTTTACAAATGAGGAAACAGAGGCACAGACAGGTTAACAAATCTTCTAAACGCAACTTGTAAGTGGTAAAATATTTTAATAGGCCATCCTATAGAGGGGACACTAAAAAACATGAATGTATAATAGTAAAATTTTAAGCCTGCTGATTGGCTAATTGCTAGAGGCAACACAGCCAACAACATCCTACCCAACCTTTTTTTAACATTTCAAAAGGAATTGCCATTCCAGGATCTTCCAATGTCTTGACTGGAAGCTTTAGGTTTGACAAATACCCTGATAAAATGCACAGCTCCTCTGAAATGATTTTGTCAATGAGTGCCATGCCACGGGCCTTCCCTTGCTCATTACACATGGCCTATACTAAACCTTCATTAGGGATCTGATTATTTTACTGTGGAAAATAAAGCCTGAAAACCATCTGAGAGAAACAGTTTGAAAGTTTTAACATGACTTTCCCCTCTTCTATCTCATCTGGTGGGATAGAAGTATACTTACAAGTATAAATATGAAAAATACATATCACATACAATGATTTACAGTTACTAAAATTAAATAAGATAAAATCTTTGGCATTCACATTAATTTTCTTATTTGTAAAAGACATCTCATTCTAATGATTGCAACATAAATAAGTTTAGAATGATGATTGTAATATTCCATTAAACTAATGGATTCTGTCTCACAAGTCATTTTTATGAATAAAATTTAAAATACTCTATAATTCCAAACAGAATACATTTGTAATTCATTCTGGGAAAACAAATTAGTGCATGTAATGTCAAGTCATTACTTCCTGGTGTTATTTACCTGATCCTAGCTTCCTAGCTAATATCACTGTGTGAGTAATGAATAATACACTGTGTGAAATGTACACCATGCAAAATCACATCATGTACAGTACAGACATTTGTATGTATATCACCTAATAAGATCATTTGTATTTCTTCCCTGTCTCCCACTGTCTTCCTACTATTTTTTATCTAATATATACTAGAAGAAACATTTAAAGACGAGGGTGGAGGATGTTTAAGGTGAGGAAGTTCTTCTGTTTATTTATTTATTACTGAAATATAAATGAGCATACAACTAATCACTACTAGATCAACATATGAAAAGTTTTCAGGACTTTTGGCCAAGATACAGGCATAGGTAGACACACTGTGCCTCCTCGCATAACCAAAAGAAGGGACAAGAAATTTAAAAACAAAAAACAACCAGAACTGACAGAAAGTTGAACTGTATGGAAGTCTGACAACCAAGGAGTTAAAGAAGAAACATTCATCCAGACTGGTAGGAGGAGCGGAGATGGGCTGCCAGGTATAGAGGACTCACAGCAAGGCAACAGCTGGAGGACTAGGGTAGGAAAGGCGGTGGCTGGTGGACCAGGTCAGGCAGTGGGTTGCAGACTGGACAGTCCCACATTCATGTGCAGATAAACCGGGAGGAACAACTGGGGTTGCACAGACAGACTGTGCAACCCAGGATTCTGGCACCAGGAAATAAAAGCCTCAAACCCTCTGATTGAAAACACCTGTGGGGGTTGAGGCGGCAGCAGGAGAAACTTCCAGCCTCACAGGAAAGTTCATAGGAGAGACCCCCAGGGTCCTAGGATGTACACAAACCCACCCACCTGGGAATCAGCACCAGAAGGGCCCAATTTGATTATGGATAGCAGGGGAAGTGACTGAAAACCGGCAAAGAGCAGAGCAAGCGTCACTGTTCCCTCTCAGATCCCTACACCACATACAGCATCACCACACACCCATGTGGGTTGCCCTACCCTGGTAAACACCTAAGGCTCTTCCCCTTACAATGTAACTGGTGTGCCTAGACAAGAAAGATATGGCCCAAATGAAAGAACAGATCAAGGCTCCAGAAAAAATACAACTAAGCAATGAAAAGATAGCCAATCTACCAGATACACAGTTCTAAACACTGGTTATCAGGATGATCCAAGAACTCACTGGGTACTTCAACAGCATAAAAAAGACCCAGGCAGCAGTGAAGGTCGCATTATGTGAAATAAAGAAAAATGTACAGGGAACCAACAGTGCCAGGAAGGAAACCAGGACTCACATCAATGGTTTGGACCAGAAGGAAGAAACATTCGACCAGAACAGAATGAATAAACAAGAATTCAAAAAAAATGACAAGAGGCTTAGGAACCTCTGGACAACTTGAAATGTTACAACATCCGAATTATACGGGTGCCAGAAGGACAAGAATAAGAGTAAGAAATTGAAAACTTATTTGAAAAAATAATGAAGGAGAACTTCCCCAATCTGGCAAAGGAAATAGACGTCCAGGAAGTCCAGGAAGCTCAGAGAGTCCCAAAGAAGTTGGACTCAAGGAGGAACACACCAAGGCACATCACAATTACTTTAGCCAAGATTAAAATGAAGGAGAGAATCCTAGAAGCATCAAGAGATAAGGGGACAGTTACCTACAAAGGAGTTCCCATCAGACTGTCAGCTGATTTCTCAAAAGAGACCTTACAGGTAAGAAGGGGCTGGAAAAAAGTATTCCAAGTCATGAAAGGCAAGGACGTCCATCCAAGATTACTCTATCCAGCAAAGCTATCATTTATAATGGAAGGGTAGATAAAGTGCTTCTCAGATAAGGTCAAGTTCAAGGAGTTCATCATCACCAAACCCTTATTATATGAAATGTTAAAGGGACTTATCTAAGAAAAAGAAGATAAAAAATATGAACAGTAAAATGACAACATACTCACAGCTAGTAAAAACCAAACGCAAAAACAAGCTAAGCAAATAACTAGAACAGGAATAGAATCACAGAAATGGAGATCACATGGAGGGATATCAGTGGGGAGTGGGGGTGGAGAGAGGTGGAAAAGGTACAGGGAGTAAGAAGCATAAATGGTAGGGAGAAAATAGACAGGGGGAGGTTAAGAATAGTGTAGGAAATGTAGAAGCCAAAGAACTTACATGTACGACCCATGTACATGAACTAAAGGGGGGGGGATTGCAGATAGGAGGGGTTGTGCAGGGCAGAGGGGAATAAAGGGGCAAAAATGGGACAACTGTAATAGCATAATCAATAAAATATATTTTTAAAAAAAGAGAAGTTTTCAGCACTCCCCTGTGCCCCCTTCCCATCAATACCCAGAAGGTAACCACTATTCTGATTTGTATCACTATAGATTAATTTCAAAGTGAGCAACTTGTTAAAGATGTAAATTCAGTATTGATAAATCCTCTAAAGTGAAGATTAAAGTGATTTGTCACAATTGCCAAGGCAGCTCAGGCAAAATTCCAGCACCCTTAGCAGTGCAGCTTAACAACCACAA
This sequence comes from Carollia perspicillata, assembly GCA_004027735.1. Taxonomy (NCBI): domain Eukaryota; kingdom Metazoa; phylum Chordata; class Mammalia; order Chiroptera; family Phyllostomidae; genus Carollia; species Carollia perspicillata. The sequence continues at coordinate 5,241 of PVKM010045861.1, forward strand.
CTTTTAGTTTCTCAGAAAACTAATAAGGTAGTTCAGAATTATCCACACTTCTGAACTTGCTTCTTGCTTTGGAATTTTTAAAGCTGTTCTTTTGCTTGCTTATATCCCTGTCCAACCTTATCCCTCAATCTACTCCTTTCCTTACCACCCCTGTCCCCCACTGAGTGGTATACTGGAACTTTCAGGCAGGGGCTTTTGAGAGCTAATCGTATGCATCTCTTCCCAGCTCCATATTCAATGATGCTCAATTGGTAGTTTAAAATTGGCCATGGTGAAAGTATTTACACCACAGAAATTGTCAAATGCTACAAATCAAGGCCCTCAACCTCCCTGAGATAACTGCTAAACATTTATCACCACTGACCACTACACCGCACGCACACACACATGCATACAGTACATTCAAATCATATCAAATTGTTTCAAAGAGCTTTGAAATTGAAAAATACCATCTAGTCACAGAAAGCCTATTAGGAGCAAGTTTCAACTCAGCCACTCTTTTAATATTCACAACAGCCTGCCCTTGGTCATCATTTGGTTTTACAACAATCACAGTTTTGTGAGTTGACAGTTCACCCTAAATTTAAATGCATGGCAATTTTTAAATGAAGGTAAGCTGGCCCTAACCTTGCTTAAGAATTTTGCAGTAACCTAAGAGATATAATAGCATATTGCAGAAATAGTTAAAAATTCACTGAAAAGAACAAGATTTTAGTAACTCATGTCTGTATTATAATCTTCTATCTTATATGGCTTCATGCACATAATGCTTTGTCACCAAACTAGACAGTAAGTTCATTGGGGTTAAGAATAGTATCTTTTTACCCTGGCTGGTGTGGTTCAGTGGACTGAGTGCTGATCTGTGAACCAAAAAGTTGCTGGTTCGATTCCAGTCAGGACACATGCCTGGGTTCTGGACAGGTTGGGGGCATTGATTTTTGTCTCATATATCTATATTTCTCTACCTCTCTTTCTTTCTCCCTTCTACTGTCTCTAAAAATAAATAAAGTCTTTAAAAAATAGTGTCTTTTTAGAAATTTTTTACAGTGCCCAGCAGATGCCAGGTAATAATGGATTAACTTCACTGTCCCCTTCCCTTTTTTTCTTTCCATCCCCCTAACCAGTTACCCTAACCTTTCTCAGAGCTACTCTCTAACCTACTGTGTCACACAAAACAAACTGTACCATTATTCACAGCAGTCAAGATATGAAAATGACCCAAATGTCCAAAAACAGATGAACAGATGTTGGGAACTGCCCTGCCTGGTTTCAGGAGCTGTAACCACCCTAATGGCTAAGGCTGAGTGAGTGACCTCCAGACCTTAAGTCACTAAGAAGACAAAGCTTATCTACCTGGCAGGGGTGTCGTTCTGTTTCTTTTACTTCACCCTGCCTGGCCCCAAATGCTTGATCCGTTAGCCAATGACGGGTAAGATTCCCCAAAGTGGGTAACAACCTAAAACAGGCATGATCAAGTTGGAGGCTACAGGGAAGGATTTGGGAGGCTGTAACAAAAGGGGGTGATGGACCCTCGCCTGTTAGCTTTGGCATAGCCTGAGTCCTCATTCTGTCTGCGAGAAGTCTCCTAATCTCTTGGCTGCCTTACTTCCCCTGCTTGACTTAAGCCTGAAACAATAACAAAGGGTGGTGCAACCCTCTGCTGGAAAGGGCGAGTTCTCCAGGGTGATCAGGCCTGAAAAAGAATATGTAGGAGAGAGAAGATGGTGGCTTGGTAAGAGGGAGCAGATTCCACTTCTCCCTACACACGGGAGAGAAACCTGGCCGATCTACGGAGGAACAGAGCAGACAGCCAACAGTACCACAACATATATAAAAATAGGAGATCAAAAATTATAGCAGACATTGAAAAACCAGCTGGTAAGGAGACTACTTTGGAACAGTAAGGGCCCAGAGATCAGCATGGGTATCAGGGAGGCTGCAGCCCTGGCTTGGGGCCCGCTGGGCAGACTACAGGGCTTTTGGGAGAAAGCTGGGTCGGTGCTCCCTCTCCGGCCAGGAAGGGTTTGAGCAGCACTGGGAGAGACCTGGTTGCTTGAAATTGCAGAGAAGGGGAGTAAGGACTGAGTGGCAAACCCACTGGGTCTGTGAGCACCCAGGCATAGCCCTGGTAAGAGTGAGCACCCCAGCCGGGCAACCAGAGGTGGCCCTGCTGGGTGTGCACGCCCACAACCTGAGGAGAGAGAGCTTTGTGGAGCACCCAGGGACCACACCCGGACCCAAAGAGAGTGTGCACCCCTTCGGAGACTCGGAGACCCAGAGACCCAGAGACCACATCTGTAAACCCTCCCCTCAGACTGCTGCAGCCAGCAAAAAGAGAAAAACCTGATTGACCAGTTTGAAACCAGCAAGAAGTTTTGGGTTTTGTTGTGTGTGTCTGTCTGTTTTGTTTGTCTATTTGATTTTTCTAAAGAAATTTTTATTTTTTATCTCTCAATGACTTTTGCTTCTCTTTCCTTCTTTCTTGTTTTATTCCTTCTTCCTTTCTTTCTAATGTTATCTCTTCTACCTTTCTTAGTCTGCTTTTTTTAAAAAATACCCACAAATGAGACAAAAAAACAGAATTGTGAAAAGACCAGAGTTGTACCCAAAGAGGGGGCATACCAACAGCTGAGACAGAGAGACAAATTTCACTTTGCAATTACAGAGAACCTGCAAGATATTGCATATTTACATATTATTTTTACATTATCCTTACTTTTTTTATTTGAATGATATTTTGGTATTCCTCTTCTTTCTGTTTAGTCTTCTTTGCTTGGCTGGTTATATTCTATCATTTGACAGGTTTCCCCTGTTCTCTTGTTCATAGTGTATTGCTAATTTACTGTCCATTTCACCTGTGTTCCATTAGCACACTACTGAAGGTACGATACTCCCTATTCTTGGAATCTAGATATCATAGATTCTGTCATATGATTGTTGCTCTAATATTATTATAAATAATAGTTGTTTCCATACTATTATAAATACTACACAACACCCCTTCCAGATCTTAGCCTGCTTCACCATTTCCTGAACTCTATTACTGTAGTGGTGAACTCTATTCTCTCACACACTACACCTATTTACTATCCTTTATTCTCACCTTACCTCAGAATCTGACCTCCCACAACCTCGCTGCTTTCTAGATCCAACTCACAATCCTTCCTGCCCCAACAAGAGTCTTATCTTCATTCCACCCTTTCTAAAAAGGGACTAGTAGGGAGGTATATCATGGTTAACACTATACATAGCCAAAGGATCTCCTATCTGTTCTTTACCGGCTGCTACTGTAAATAACATAGAATACTCTCTTGCTGTCTTAAACCATTTTGCCTTACCCCTCCAACTGATCACAAAAAAGAGTACATGGAAGCAGTGAACACGAGGATACCCGAAGGAGACTGCACCACTGAATCTCACAGGCATTCTACCACAGAAGCTCACACCATAAACCCAGGGACCCAGAACAGGTAAATTTAAGAAGCTGAAGCTAACAAGAAGAGTCTTACAAACAATGGGAAGACAAAGAAACAATCCCCAAATGAAAGGAAAGGAGGAAACCTCAGAAAGCATGCTAAATGAAACAGACCCAATGCAACTATCAGATATTGAGTTCAAAGCAATGGTTATCAGGAAGCTGTATGAGTTCACAACGAATTACCAGAAAATACAGGGAAACTACAATGAACTCGCTCCAAACTATACTAATATGAAAAAGGAAATAGAAACTATCAACAAGGACCAAGAGGAAATGAAGAATACAATATCCGAAATAAGGAACACAGTAGAAGGAACCAAAAGCAGGATAGACTAAGCAGAAGATTGGATCAGTGAGCTGGAGAACAAAGTAAAAAAAACACCCAGGAAGAGCAAGAGAAGGAAAAGAGGCTAAGAAAGAATGAAGAGGGATTAAGAAAAGTACAAGACAATATGAAATGTAATAATATCCAAATAATAGGGATACCAGAAGGAGAAGAAGAAAAAGGGATAGAAAACCAATTTGGAAAACTTCCCTAATTTGATGAGAGAAAAAGTCACACAAATCCAGGAAACACAGAGAGTCCCAATCAACAGGAACCCAAAGAGGCCCACTCCAAGACACATCATAATAAAAATGGAAAATTCCAAAACAAAGAGAGAAACTTAAAGACAGCAAGGGAGAAAAAGGAAATAACACACAAGGGAGCCCCAATAAGGTTAGCAAGTGACTTCTCAATGGAAATGCTCCAAGCCAGAAGACAATGGCAAGAAATATTCCAAGTAATGAGAACCAAAGGACTACAACCAAGGATACTTTACCCAGCAAGGATCTCAATCAAGATAGAAGGCCAAATAAGGAGCTTTCCAGACAAAAGAAGTCTAAAAGAATACACCTCCACCAAACCAGCTCTGCAAGACATGCGAAATGGACTGCTCTAAGGAAAGAAAGGAAAAGAGAGAGACAGAGACAGGAACACAGACACAAAAATGATAATGAATAAGAACCTATCAATAATGACCTTAAACATAAATGGATTAAATGCTCCAATTAAAAGACATAGAATAGCTGAATGGATAAGAAAACATGACCCATACATATGCTGCCTACAAGAGACCCACCTCAGGACAAAAGACCTACACAGATTGAAAGTAAAGGGCTGGAAACAAATTTTCCAAGCAAACGGACAGGAAAAAAAAGTGGAGGTAGCAGTACTTATATCAGACAAAATAGACTTCAAAAAAAAAGGGCCATAAAAAGAGACCCAGAAGGTCACTTCATAATGCTCAAGGGAAGACTCCAACAAGACGGCATAAACATTGTAAATATATATGCACCCAACACACGAGCACCTGAATACATAAAGAAAATCTTAGACGACTTCGAGAAAGACATTGACAGCAACATAATTATATTAGGGGATTTTAACACCCCACTGTCACAAATGCACAGATCTTCCAAACCAAATATCAACAAAGATATTGTGGCATTAAACAAAGCCCTAGATGAAAGGGACTTAACTGATATATATATAGAGAGCCCTGCATCCAAAAGAAGTTAAACACACATTCTTTTCAAATGCACATGGAATATTTTCAAAGATAGACCACATGATAGGACACAAAACAAGCCTCAACAAATTCAAGAAAATTGAAATCATACCAAGCATTTTCTCAGACCACAAGGCATTGAAACTAGAAACCAATCCCAAGGGAAAAAAACCCAAATGCTCAAAATCATGGAGACTGAATAGCGTGCTATTAAACAATGAATGGGTCAAGAATGAAATTCGATAAGAAATCAAAAACTTTCTGGGAACAAATAAAAATGAACCCATAACTCAAAACTTATGGGACACAGCAAAGGCAGTCCTGAGAGGAATGTTCATAGGGATACAGGCATACCTAAAAAAGATAAAAGCATTTCAAACAAACAACCTAACCCTATGCCTACAAGATTTCAAGGAACAACAACAAAGACAGCCCAGAGATGGTAGAAGGAAGAAAATAACCAAGATCAGAGCAGAATTAAATGACATAGAGAATAAATCACAATACTAAAGATCAATGAAACCAGGAGCTGGTTATTTGAAAAGATAAACAAAATTTACAAGCCTTTAAACAGGCTTATCAAGAAAAAAAGAGAGAGGACCCAAATAAACACAATCAGAAATGAAAGAGGAGAGATTACAACTGACACCACAGAAATACCAAGGACTGTAAAAAGCTACTATGAAGAACTGTATGCCAAGAAATTTGAAAACCTAGGTGAAATGGACAAATTCCTAGAAAAATACAATCTTCCAAAATTGAATGAAGAAGCTGAAAGCCTGAACAGACCAATAACAGCAGATGAAATTGAGGCAGTAATCCAAAAACTCCCGACACACAAAAGCCCTGGAACAGATGGTCTCAATGGAGAATTCTACCAAACATTTAAGGAAGAGCTAACCCCTATCCTTCACAGACTATTCAAAAAAATTCAGGACTTCCGGCCAAGATGGAGGCGTAGGTGGAAACACTGTACCTCCTCTCACAACCAAGATTAAGGACAACAAATATTTATAAACAATAACACAACCAGAACACAGAAAATTGAAATACGGAAGTCGACAACCATTCAACCTGACCGGTAAGAGGGGCAGAGTCTGCAGCCGGTGGAGAGGGAAAGCGGCAGGAAAACGTGGTGGCTGCCAGGCTCGGGAGCACCGGGCGGTGTAGGTGGCATGGAACTTGCAGACCCCAGATGCGGGGAGGAGACGGGAGGAGACCAGCAGAGCACGCAAGGCACGCAGGGCAGTGAGACGGACCGCACAGTGCAGGGCCCCAGCAACAGGAAATAAAGCCTAAAAACACCGATTGAAAAGGTGCCAGGAGAGGATCCCAGCCTCACAGGAGAGGTCGCTGGGGAGACCCACGAGGTCCCGGAGTGTGCATAGGGCCTCCCACCTGGGAACCAGCACCAGGTGGGCCCAGTTTGCTTGTGGGAGGCAGCAGAGGAGACGCAAACTTGAGAGAGCGCAGAACGGGCGCCATTGTTCCCTCTCCGACCCCGCCCCCACAGACAGCGTCACAACTTGGCAACTAGGCTGCCCCGCCCTGGTGAACACCTACGGCTCCACCCCTCATACACGACAGG
>PVKM010045862.1:0-11852 GCA_004027735.1 Carollia perspicillata
AAGTGCAAGAAAGGTCTAATGAGACTCACGATCTCACCCAGTGGCTGATTCCTTGTGGCAAGGGGAGGAGGCAGAAAAAGGAGTTTACACTGTACAGCAAGAGCTGCAAATCAGAAAGTCAGACAACAGGATGGACAGGTGCAGGGAGAAGGCAGAACTAACAGCATCGTGATCTGCTTGCTGTTTCTGAAGGAGGGAAGCCTGCTAGAGGTGGGCAGAGTGGGACCCAGTGACTCTCCCTCTCTGGCTTCGCACAGGAGGGGCGGACTCACTGAAGGGGTGTGGGAGAACCCAGACGACGGCATCATGAGTCCTGGGTCCCTGCTGTGGCACTGTGCTGACTGGCCAGGTAACCTTTGGCAGGAAAACCCTTTCTCTGCATCACCGTTCCCCACATTCCTTTGAAATGGAGGTGTAATGCCATCTTAACCGCACACAGGACTGCTGTACAGATCAGATGAGACCATCCAAATAAAGGGCTTGGCAGCGCAGGGCTGCTGGGATTTAAAGGGACTTCAGACCCTTTGTGATTGACTGGTTCCACTAAACAGGAAACTGAGGTCTCGAGAGGGGAGGTGGCGGGGGGCAGTCAGACCCAGATCTTGCCACCCCAGTCCAGGGCTCCCCCTTATACACAGGGCCCCTCTGCTAAGCAGGAGTAAGGTCCCCGTTCTCCTGAAAACTCCAGCTGCAGACCCAGCCCTGACAGACGAACATGGTGGTGGGAGGCTCCCCTTCCCCTCACCAAACGGGGGACCCCTAGCACCATCCTACTAACTTCACTCCCAAGCTAAACCCTGGGGCTACAGTGAGACCTCAGAATGAAGGTAACTTTACAGAAAAGTAGCTGGAGCCACCGTGCTGAAGGTGGGGGGTGAGCGTGGGGCATTTCCTAGCGAACGCAGTCTTCCCCTGGGCATTCCATCCCTATTCCTGCCCCTTGCGGGCAGGGGAGGTTCTCTGGCTCAGCCCTGAGATCTGAGAGGAGTCTCCCACCCCCAGGCCCAGGTCCCCCTCAGAGCTTGCAGTTCCGGACCGTTGGTGCGGGGTCCACACATTCCTTTCAACCCCAGCCCCTTCAGCACCATGGCTGAGCCTGGTAACTTCATTTTTCCCCCCTGATCCTGCCTCCCCTAAGCTGCCCCTTTCATCCTCTCTGCTCCTTCAGCAGGTGCAGCAGACCATCTCAGTAAGGTGGCCTATAGCTCAGGTTCAGGGGCAGGGGGTAGAAAAGCAATGAACTCCACACACAACCTCAGCCATCCCAATTCCACAACACATCACTGCCCATCAGCCCACTCACCACTGAGGCCCCACTTTCAACCACCTCTACTGGCCTTATCACACCTGACCATACCTGAAAGAAAGCTGAAGGAGAAGGTAAAACAGGTTAGAAGCAGGTAGCACAGAGCTTCCCAAGGCCCCACAGCACTTCAAACGCCCCTTAAGGGACTGCAGCTTCTTGGACACCAAGCTCAGCACCCAGCTGGGGTGAAGACCTGGCCAAGCCCCACCCCAGGGCTGGCTGCTGTGGGGTTGGAGCTGAAAAACCCTCGGGACAGGTCTGCCATCCCTGTGCAGTTTCTAAGTTGGATCCCTGTATACCTGAGCTTCCTGGGCTCCACAGTCCTAACCAGTGCAGGGCTGCACTGGGGCTGTACCCCAGACCTTCCCAAATCTGCCAGGCCATAGGGATCCATTTCCAACCAAGGCCTTCAGCCCTTCTTCCCTCTGCCCCTTGGCTGTTGCTGCCTACCAATTTTAGCCAAGTGCCATTTCTTTTTCTATTCTTTTTAAATATTTTATTTATTTATTTTTAGACAGAGGGGGAGGGGAAAAGCAGGAGAGAAGAAACATTAATGTGTGGTTGTCTCTTGTGTGCCCCCTACTGGAGACCTACCTGGTCTGCAACCCAAGCATGTGCCCCAAGCATGGAACCAGCAACCCTTTAGTTTGCAGGCCAGTGCTCAATCCACTGAGCCACACCAGCAAGGGCTCAAGTGCCATTTCTTACTCTTTCTCTCTTCCTCATCTCTGTCTCTTTCCTATTTATTCACCAAAACTTGAGGCTACTACCTCCCAGATGAAGTCTATCCATTTTCTAACCTATAAATATTTCTTTTGGTGACCAAGAGATTCCACCACCCCCGTAAATTGAGGTAAAACTATACAGTGGCTTTTTGAAAAAAAGTGGCTTAAGGTGGGTGTGGGGTGGGGGCTGGGTGGGGAGGTGAAGGGGTTAAGCAAAGAAAAAAAAGCCTCATGGACACAGAAAACAGTACAGTGACTGCCAGAGGGAAGGGGGGAGGGAGGCAGCAGAGCGTAAAGAGGGGACACTGATGGAGTGAAACACACACCCAACATACAGATGATGGATTATAGAATCGTACACCTGAAACCTATATCATTTTATTAACCAATGTCACCCCGATAGGTTCAATTAAAAAAAACAAAACAGTGGTTTAAAATTACTTGCACAGAACAAAGGAAGTGGAAGGCAAGAGGAGCCTTCAAGATATCTAAACGTCCATTCCCTGAAAACACCAGACTCTCCCTACCCACCGTGTCCTGCCTCCCAGCACGAAGCCCTTCCTGCCCTTCCTGCTACATCATGCTGCACCCCTGGAAAGAGAAAGTTGAACAGCGGAGTCCCAGGAGTGTGCCTCCTCAAGAGAGTAGGGCTGCCCCTGGTAGCACGACACACACAGGCAAGAGCTTTGACTCCTCAGATCAGACAGGCTGGCCCTGCTCAGCCTGCCTCCCCACCTCAGACCCCCAGCGGGGCCATCTCGGCCCCTGTGCCTCTGTGGATGGTGGGAGTGGTGGGAGCTGATGCACCAACTTTGACTACAGCCTGAATGTCCCTGAGGGAGGAGGATGCAAGAGCCCTGTCTGGCTCCAACCCTGAAGTAGGTCAGATTTCAGATAAATGGGTGGTTTTCCTGTAAGTGACAAAACCCTCCTCTGCACTTAATGACAAACAGACTCAACTTACCCTAGCCCTGCATGAGCAGCATGGTAACAGGCCACACTGCTGCCCCTTCTCAACCCCTAGCCCCCACCACACACTTAAAACTGCCCCTTGGGCCTTACCATTCTTGTCACCAGGACTGTCAAAAACTAACTCCTCCAGCCCTGGCGGGAAGTCTCAGTTGGTTAGAGCACTGTCCTGTATACAAAATGGCTGCGGGTTCAATCTCCAGTCGGGCACATACCTAGGTGGTGGGTTCGATCCCCAGTTGGGACTCAAACGGGAGGAAACCTACTGATGTTTCTCTCTCCCCGTTCCTCTAAAATCAGTAAGCATATCCTTGGGTGAGGATTAAAAAACAAACACTCCTCTGTACAGTCCCTCTTCTGAATCTGCAGCTGGAGTCAAGCATCTCCATCCGTCCAGTGCTCCTCTGACAGCACCCGAGACCTTTCTTCTTGCTGGAGTTTCTTCAACGCTTCCTTCCTCCAGGAAGCCACTGCAGGAGTCTCAGTGCCCTCGGCAGCATGTTTCCGGGAAATCTGCAGAGTTTTGTGACCCGCGCACACACCTTCCCTCCCTACTTGAAGCCTTCCCTGACAGAGGAACCGCACCTTCTGTCCCACTGCTTCTGGGCATCACAGCGCCAGACGGCTAACCCAAGTTCACAGGCCCCACCACCTCCCTTCCCCAACCACCCGCCCAAACCACTCTTTCCTCCCAAGCAAAGAGCTAGCGGTCCGGAAGCCTCCCAGGAGATTTGTCTTCCCCACCCCACCCCTATGCAAAGCTCCCAAACCAGTCCAGGCCAACGACTACCAGTGTAAACTCGAATCATCTTCAGGGCCAGGCATTTTATCACTTGCTGCACTGAATCTTATGTCTAACAACCCTTTCACACAAAGAACCTCCTGACTTCCCCCAATCTTCAAAGACAACTGAGATCAGCAACATTTTCCATGTTTGGGACCACAAGCTCCTGCCCCAAACACAGTTTACATACAACTCCTGGGGTCTTTAATGGACACGAACCCAGTTTAGATGGTGGGAACAGAAAAAAAGGCGAAGGAGTCATCGGGGCAGCTGACAATGACTGGAGGGTGCTTTGCATAAGGTAAAAACTGAGACCCAGAGACAGGATAACAAATGAAAAAGGAGACCATACTAAAAAGTAGGAAAGGGGTCAGGGCAGGAAGTGTCTGTCAGACTGAATGTTTTATTTCATCACACACCCCTGGTTTTAAAAAAAAAAAAGGTGGAGGGAGGGATTCAACATCTCATCACACCCAACAGGGAGCAAATTCCCATCCAAGAACTCAGTACCCCTTCTGAGGCATCACCTGAGTCTTTGCTAGCTCCAAGACAGAAAGAAGCTGAGTTTTCTAACTTCTGTAAGAAAACTCTCTATCAAATACGTTCCCTCTCGCCGAGGCGAGGGCTGGGTCCTCAGGGAAAGAGATCCTGGGCTTGGAGCAGCTGGGGTCCCAGAGATGAAGCTGGAGGCTGCCCCAGCAGAGCTGCAAGAGATCCTGGGATCTGCGATCAGGTCCAGGGCCCTAGAACCCATACTTGGCTTGGGTCTGCCGGCGGCTGAGCTTGTTTTCCGACCAGGTGTTCTTCAGCTCCAGCTCCCGCTCCTTAGCCTATGGCAAAAAAGAAGGGGCAGAGGAGAGTCAAACTGGAGTTTTGCAATTTTCTCATCTCTGTGAGCTTCACCATTTAAAATATTCCCCCCATCATAACAATTATGGGGAAGTAGCAAATACCTGGAAAGACTTAATTTTCTCTTACTCAAGAATAAAGAGAAGACTCTGAGAAAGCAAAGAAAAATCATCTATTTGGGAAGCTAACAGAGTTTAAGAAGGATAAAAACTCAAGAATCTTGGTCCTTCATCTGCTAGAACTAAAACTGAAATCCTCACCCTGGCCAAGTAGCTCAGCTAGTTAGAGCATTGGCTTTATATGCCAAGGCTGTGGGTTCGATCTCTTGTCAGGGCACATACAAGAAACAAGCAATGAATACATCAATCAGTGGAACAAGAAATGGATGTTTTTCTCTCTGTTAAATCAATAAATAACTTTTTTTAATTTAAATAAATAAATAAAAACTGAAACTCTTAAGCGAGGAAAAATAGACAAATGAGAACTAGAATTTGAATACCTGACCAGCCAATGGGAGAGAACGGGCTCAAAGACCTGGACAGGTCTAAATAGGGCAGTATCTTAGTGCAGAGATGCAACTTTGCTATAGTGTTGAATACAGTGTATGTGGAACCCTAAACATTCACAGCTTTTCAAAGTACAATGGAGCTGTGAGAAAGACTAGACAGTGCTAGAATCGTGATTACCCCCTTCTGATCTCCACCTGCATTCTGGGAATGTACAAACACCGTCATAGAAAACGGGCTCCTCAATCTTATCCTACAAAGTTGTAAGATGCCTGCTCACTTCCCATGGAATAAAGGTAGGGGGCAGCTAACAGTTTGGGTTTAAAAACAGACCTATCCTCAAATCCGTATCCTGCAAGTAACAGGACAGGGTAAGGCTCCGAGTGAGTTCCTGCAAAGGGCGGTGGAACTATGACAACGAAAGTCTGATTTGCCACTGAAATCACCAAGCAGCACAGACACGCCCAAGACAAAGGGCCAGGAAAGATTTTATTCTCGTCTGTATCTTTGACAGCACTTCATATAGTAAGCCTCAAACAAAGGGTTAATATTTCATGATTAAATTAGTATTTGAAAGCTGCCAGGTCCTATCAAATAAATACCAAGATACATTCTAATTCCCAAAGATATTTTTTGACTGTGATTCTGAATTATCTGTGTTGATGTTTCCCATCTCGGAGGTGGAGAATACAAAACCGACCTTCTCATTAGTGAACCAACTTTTTCTTTATATAGTTTTTTAAATTATTAAAGCTGCTATTTAAAAGAACTCTGTGATAGGTGAGTTCCAGTCAAGATGGCAGAGTAGGTAAGCACTGTGCTCACCTCCTCCCATGACCGCAAAATCACAGAACAATCAGTTTGGACAGCCACCTGAAGACTAGCTGAACAGAAGTCCCATAACTAAAAACAAGAGAAGAAGCCCTGTTGAGACTGATAGGAGGGGCAGAGACACAAAATGGGCTGATCCCGCGTACACTGTGGCAGCTGAAAATCAAGGACATCTCAGCTACAGAGGGCCCTTTGGGGAACAAGGGGTCCCAGCGCCACACCATGTTCCCCAGCCAGGAGGAGCTCCAGTGCTAGGAAGAAGAGCCCACACAACATAGCCGCGAATATCAATTCGGGTGGGAGGGAAGCTGCTAGAAACCCAGGCATCCTCTTAAACGTAACACAAACAGATTCATTCCCTCGAAGGCACTTACCCTGGGCTCTTCTAGCAAAGAAAGCAAAGGGAACAGTGGCTGGGGAGGCCAGGGAGGGTGACAGACACCCACAGGGGAAAACTGAGTTGCATGGCTTCAGGGTGAAGGCTGGAGGGACACCTGCCATTGTCCCTGTGTTGAGCCCTCCTACCACACAGCCAGGAGGTAGGCACTATTTTTCCTGTGTTGAGCCCTCCCCGCACGTGGCCAAATCTGAACCTGTTAATAGCCTGATGAACAACATTCACCTACCCTGACTCCCTGAGATCCCGCCCCCACCCAACTTGAACACCACCAGAGGCTCACAACAGCAGGTAGCCAGCCTCAGCCTGTGGCCTGCACTGAAGTTTTTCTTAAAAAATCTCAAAGGTCCACAGGCCCCGGGCAGGGGTAGCTGGCCTCTGTGTGCCTTGTGCCTTTTGCTGAGTGACCATAGGTTTGGCCCTGCTGCCAAATCTGAATCTGCATTAACCTGGTGAACACCAATCACTCCACCCTGGTGACTCCCTGAGACTCCACCTCATGCAAGTCGGGTACCACCCCAAGCTTTCAGTGGCTGAGCCTTATGAGCAGCTGACAGGTAGAGGCAGGTCTTGGGGTACCAGGTGACTCCTGCTGAGTAACCGCAGGCCCAGTACTGGTAGAAGCTGGCCTTAGTTCACAGAGTGGCTTCTCCTGCATGCCTCCAAGCCCAGCACAGGCAGCTAAAACCACAGATCACTTTGTAGCTCCTACCACCTATACCTGCGCTAGTCATAGGCAGCAGCTGACCTTGACCTGCACCAGAGCACCTCCCAAAGGCCCCCATGAAACAAACACATCTTGCAGCCAGCTTCACACCACAACAGAGCCCCACTCCAATAGCTCCATAAGCAGCACACCCACAGGGTGGTCTCGGCAGGCACCAGAGCCCACTGGGTTGATTCCCACTTTGTGTGGTAAGCCTCCACACAGCAGTTTGTAGGCTCTGCTTGTGGCCAATCCTAACAGCCCGCCAACTTGAGGGTCAACCCCATCCATTGATGTGCCAACAGCAGTCAAGGCTCAAATACAACAGAAGGGTACACTAAACCCACACAAGGGACACACTCCTGAAACACCCTGCTCAGATGATCTGGGACCCCACAGGTCACCTACTATGCACAGCCACCCTGCCGAGCCTGGGAAATGTAGCAAATCTACCTAATACACAGGACCAAATATAAAAAGGCATTAAAAATGAGGAAACAAAGAAACATGTCCCAAATGAAAAAACACGAGAAACTCCAGAAAAAGAACTAAATGAAATAGAGGCAAGCAATCTACCAGACAGAGTTCAAAACATTGGTTTAAGGAGGCTCAGAGAATATAGTGAAAGCTTCAAACAAAGAGACAGTAAGCATAAAAAAGGACGCAATGAAGACTCTAATAACCGAAATGAACGAAAGAACAAAGTGAAGACTCTAATAACCGAATGAAGAACGAAATGAAGACTCTAATAACCGAAATGAAGAATACACTAAATGGAATCAACAGCAGATTAAACAAAGCAGAAGATCAAATCAGCAATTTGGAAGACAAGGTAGCAGAAAACACCCAATCAGAAGAGCAAAAATTTTTTTAAAAAAGTAAAAATGCCAGCCTTCGCTAGTGTGGCTCAGAGGATTGAGTGCTGGCCTGCAAACCAAAGGGTAGCCAGTTCGATTCCCAGTCAGGGCACATGCCTGGGTTGTGGGTCAGGTCCCCAGTAGGGGGCATATGAGAGGCAACCAGACACTGATGTTTCTCTCCCTTTCTCTCTCTCTAAAAATAAATAAATAAAATCTAAACAAACAAATTTTAAAAAGCCAAAGGTTAAAACAAAAAGAAAATCTAAAGAGCAGAAAGAAAATGGCAGTTAGTTACCTACGAGGGGACTCCCATAAGACTGTCAGCTGATTTTTTTCTTTTCCTTTTTTTAAAAGATTTTATTTATTTATTTTTAGACAGAGGGGAAGGGAGGGAGAAAGAGAGAGAGAGAAACATCAATGTGTGGTTGCCTCTCACACAGCCCCCACTGGGAACCTGGCCCACAACCCACGCATGTGCCCTGACTGGGAATCAAACTGGCAACCCTTTGGTTCGCAGGCCAGTGCTCAATCCACTGAGCTACAGCAGCCAGGGCTAGCTGATTTCTCAACAGAAACTTTCCATGCCAGAAAATACTGGCATGAAATATTCAAAGTGATAAAAAGCAAAGACCTACAACCAAGGTTAGTCTACCCAGAAAGGCTACCATTTAAAACTGAGGAAGAAATAAAGACCTTACCAGACAAGAAAAAGCTAAAGGACTTCATTACCACCCAATCAGTATTACAAGAAATGTTAAGGGGCCCTGGCCAAGTGACTCAGTTGGTTGGAGCATCATCCCACACACCAAAAGCTTGTGGGCTCAATCCCTATTGGAGTGCACAGAGGAGGCAACCAGTCAATGTTTCTTTCTCACATTGATGTTTCTCTCTCTCTCTAACCCTCCCCCTCCTCTAAAAATCAATAAAAGATATCTTTGGATAAGGATTTAAAAAACAAAAAAGAAATGTTAAAGGGGACTTCTTTAAGAAGAAGAAGGAGCCCTAGCTGGTGTAGCTCAGTGGATTGAGCGCGGGCCTGCAAACCAAACAACCGTGGTTTGATTCCTAGTCAGGGCACATGCCTGGGCTGCAGGCCAGTTCCCAGCAGGGGACGCACAAGAGGCAACCACAAATTGATATTTCTCTCCCTCTCTCCTTCCCTTTCCCTCTAGATTAAAAAAAAAGGAAAAATATGAATTATAGAAATGGCAGTAACTCCACACCTACCAATAATCACTTTAAATGTAAATGGGTTGAATGCTCCAACAAAGGGTAGCTAAATGAGTAAGAAATAAGACCCATACATATATCTGTAAGAGACACACATCAGCTCTAAAGACACAGACTAACAGTAAAGGGATGCAAAAACAAAGTTCATGCACACGGAAATGAGAAAAAAAGCTGGGGTAGCAATATTTACATTTGACAAGGCTTTAAAACAAAGACTGTAACAAAAGACCAAAAGGGCACTTCATAATGATAAAGTCAATCCAAGAAGATATATAATCCATTTAGGCACACAATACAGGAGTACCAAAATATATAAAACAAATACTGACAGACATAAAGGGAGAGACTGGCCCTGACTGGTGTGGCTCAGTGGATTGAGCACCAGCCTGTGAACCAAAAGGCTGCTAGTTCAGTTTTTAGGGCACATACCTGGGTTGTGGGCCAAGTCCCCAGCTGAGGCTATGCAAGAGGCAACCACATATCAATGTTTCTCTCCCTTTCTCCCTCCCTTCCCCTCTCTCTAAAAACAGAAAGTCTTTAAAAAAAGAGAGAGATTGACTCTAGTATAGTCATACTAGTGGACCTTAACACCCTACTGACACCACTGGATGAATCTTCCAGACGGAAAATCAACAAAGAAACAATAGCCCTTAAATGACACATTACACTAGATGTAACTGAAATTTTTGGAGCATTTCACCCCAAAGCAGCAGACTATCCAGGCTTTTCAAGTGCATATAGAACATTTTTCCAGGATAAAGCACATTAGGCCACAAAACGAGTCCCACGTGGTATAAAACTAAAAATAACTGGAAGATAAAAACTGAAAACACACAAACACACGAGGCTAAATTACGTGCTACTAAACAATGAATGGATTAACAATGAGATCAAGGAAGAAATGAGCCCTGACTGGTGTAGCTCAGTGGGTTGGGTGTTGTCCCACAAACTCAGAGGTTGCCAGTTCAATACCTGGTCAGGGCACATGCCTGAGCTGAGGACCAGGTCCATGGTTGGAGTCATGTGAGAGGCAATGGATCGATGTATCTCACTCACATCAATGTTTCTCTCCCTGTCTGCCTCCCTTCCCCTCTCTCTAAAAATAAATAAATAATCTTTAAAAAGTCATAAGATACTTTGAATCAAATGAAAATGAAAACACAATGATCTAAAATCCAATGGGACACACAGAGAAAGCAGCCCTAAGAGGGAAATTCATTGTAATACAAGCCAACCTCAAGAAAGAAGAGTTATCTCAAATAAACAATGTAACTCTCTACCTAAAGGAAATAGAAAGAAAACCACAAACGAAGCCCAAAGTGAGCAGAAGGAAGGACATAATAAAGATCAGAGCAGAGTCTCCTGACCAGTGACCCCTCATCCTGTGACGTGAGGGGTCACTGGTTCAATTCCCATTCAGGGCACTTGACTGGGTTGTGGGTTCCATCCATGGTCCAGGCACATGCAGGGGGCAGCCAATCGATGTTTCTCTCTCACATCGATGTTTCTCATTCTCTCTTCCTCCCTCCCTTCCCCCTTCTCTAAAAGAATAAATTAAGTAAAATAAAATCTTGGCTTGGGGGAGCAATCACAGCAGACATAAACAAAAGAGAGTCTAAAAAAATACAAAAAAATCAATGAAACTAATACATGGTTCTTTGAAAAGATAAAACAAAACTGATAAACCTTTAACCAGACTCATCAAGAAAGGGAGAGAGGACCCAAATAAATAAAGTCAGAAATGAAAAAGAAGTGACAATTGACACCACAAAAATAAAGGATTAGGGGGAAAATACTACAAACAATTAATTACAAATCAGTAAGTGGGACGATCAGAAGAAATGGACAAATTCCTACAAGCATACAATCTTCCAAGACTGAATCAAGAAAAGAAAATCTGAGCAGTCTGATTACTACTAACAAAATCAAACCAGTAATCCAAAACTTCCCAACAAAAACAAAGTCCTGGGCCAGATGGCTTCACAGGTGAATTTTACCAAACATTCAAAAAAGATTTACGACTTTGGATCAAGATGGAGGTGTAGGCAGACACGCTTCGCCTCCTTATGCAACCACAAAAAGAAATTACAACTAGCTCTTAAAACAAGTAACACCCAGAACTGTGAGAAAAGTGAACTGTATGGAAGTCCGACAACCAAGGATTTGAAGAAGCTACATTCATCTGAGATTCGGAGACGTGGTGTAGGGTGGAGAGGCAGCAGTGGAATGGGTACGCAAGGTCTCATATTCACACGTGGTGGGTAAAAATTGAGGGGGACACCTTGGGAGTGAGTGATCCCCCAGCCCCAGGCCACAATGCACAGCCCAGGGTTGCAGCACTGTGAAGATAAATCCCCATGACTTCTGGCTGTAAATCCAGTGGAGGTTGGGGTGACAGAAGAAACTGCCAGATTTTTCAGAACACTTTGCTTAAAAGGTCTTGGTTTGCATACATTTTAAGCCACATGGTCTTAAAATGTATGCAAACCCACCCATTCTGGGATTCAACACCAGGGCAACAGCCAGAAGGGCACCAGTCGCATATGCGGAGTGGGTGAAGTGACTGGAAACAAGGTGAGTGCCAGGCACACGCCCAGAAGCCAGGCAGTGGCACAGTTCCCTCTCTGAATCCTCCCCCCACACAGAGCCACAAAGCAGTGAAGAGGGTTGCCCCACCCTGATGACTACC
>PVKM010045863.1:0-11853 GCA_004027735.1 Carollia perspicillata
GGGTAGCAGAGAAACAAACGTGAACTTTAAATGAGCCAATTAACAATATGTCAGTCTCCTTTCCGTTTGAAATGATCTCTTTCAGGTAAATGTTTGGCTTTCAGAATCTTCCCCCTCAAGATGGTAGATGGGGGAGTTTACTTTGTTGCCATGGTGATGGGGAGTGGTCCCAGAGGTCTTTCTGCAGGATCTTGGTGGTTTTCTGAGTCCTCCCTAGCCCCGTTGGATTTTGTACTTTCCTTGTATTGTTAGCACTTGCCCAGCTGGCATCTGGTGCTAGAAACTGAAGATCTCTCTCAGCTGGGTGATGGCCCAGTGGGCCTCTGTTTTGACCCAGATGGTGTTGCGTAGCCTTCTGAGGCCTGACTCTGATGCCCTACTTGCTTACTGGCCATGGCTGTGGTTGGCCACAGGGTTACTTTGCTCCAGCATAATGCCCTCTCTGGTAAGCTGCCTGTCCAGCGAGTCAGCTACATTCCAGTTGCTTCACTAGAGCATCCAGGAACTTCTGAATACTTTCCATACAAGAAAGGAGACTCCAGAAGACCAGTTTGGACCCTCTATCAACCTAAACATTATTTTTCTCTGATATGGCCACCACAGGCTGGTCATGGAGGTGGTAACAGTACTCTGCAAGACAGTCTCTCCAGATACAGAGACAAGGACAAGGGGCTCTTTGTTTTTGGTATTTGTGGCCAGCAGAGTTTAGGGTGACCCCTATGATCCCTACTTCCTGCTTTTCATACCCCTGTGTAATCTCCCCTGTGATTTCTTCCACCCAACATAATATGGCAAAGGGATGTGTATCAGTTCTGTGATTGCATTACATTCTGTAAGACTCCACCTTTCTAATAAACTCACTCTACTGCCTTACCTTGCTGACTCGATGAAGTGGCCATGTTGGTAATATCCATGTGGCAAGCAACATGAATGGCCTCTAGGAACTGCAGGTGACCTGAGGGGCCAAAACCCGTTAGCTAATAAGGAACAATGGCCCTGAGTCCTACCGTCACAGGGAAATAAAAAATGCCAACAACCTGAGTGATTTTGGAAGGGATTCTTCCCCAGCCAAGTCTTCAGATAGGAACATTGCAGGACTGACATCTTGACTGCAGCCTCATGAAAAGCTAAGAGAGGACCTGTGAGGTAATAAATGAGTGCTATTTTAAGCTGCTACGTTTGTGATAACTAGTTATTCAGCAATGATTAAGTCTCAAGAACTTTGGCTGAGAAAAATTGTTCATGGCACACGTGTCCCATTGTTTCTGCCCTCCCTCTGTTCCTTTATGCTTTCCACAATACGCTGAGGGTTAGAAGGACAGACTGTAATTTTTCTCTTCAGTCTGGTGGGAGAACCCCTACCTCTATCCCCACCTACACACACACCATTACTTTCTCCCTCCTGAAGCGGCACTCTCCCGACTTCCTTGGTGTTCAAGAGGTAGAGTGGCTGCTATACAAGCTAACTTAGAAGAAGAGGTAAAAAGTACACAAGGATTAATATTTTTAAAATATTATCCTCATGACATAGATCATAACACACAGTTTTCTTCCCCTTAGATTCAGTTGATGTGAACCTTATTGTTTTCCCAGGTCAGGGCATTTCATAAACCATCTTTAACTCTAATTTTCTCTTAAGTTGTGCCCTATCTCGTACTTCTCCTGGCATGAGGAAGACCACTGAGGCTGGGTGGCCACCCACTCGGACACAGATACGGCTTGCTATAAGAGCTCATAGGGACTGGTTTCCTATGGGAATGCATCTGTTGGAAATATGAGCAGGATAAGGGACTATCCAGGGTGGGTTCATGGAATATAATCAGAGATTATTTGAGCCAGAAGGCAAATTCCAAAGTCCAAATATTCTCACTTTACAGGAAAGGAAATTGAGTCCCAGGAAGGTGAAATGACTTGCAAACATTCACCCCGTGGGTTATTCCAAAGCTGGAACCAGAATCTGAGCATCTGCCAAGCTCTCCATGCAGCGGTTTTCTGAAGACATCACGTATAAACTCCAAACGGGTAGCAGGAAATGCTTTATGAACCAAGTTTTGCCAGAGTAGACAATTCTTTTAGATTCACTTTCTTGAGACCTCTTTCTTTGTAAGAATTAAGTTTTTTATCCTTTTCTGCTGGTAAAAGAAAATAGTGCCTGGAAAAGTCAAAGAATAGCAGCTTCCCTCTGACCTGCTAAATGGTAATCACAGCTGTAGGTCTATGTCCCATCACACCCCAGGGAGTGAGATATGGGGCCTTTACAAACTTTGGGTTCCACCTGGGGCTGTCTGGACCTGGGCAGTCTGCTGACCTTGGCTGGATACAAAAATTTTAAACTATGCTTTTATCTGTAGTTTCCTCTTTCTCCGTCTCTCTTTTTTCTTCTCAGGAAAGAAAGCTAGTCTTTATTTTATTTTTCTTTTCAGTCTTGAGTTTCTGACAAAGCCCTGGAAATATGAATGCAGCCTTTTGAAAATGAGCGAAAATCTCTTTTTAAAAAATAATTCTTTTGTCACATTTATTCATTTTGCAGAGATTCTTTTGCTCCTAGAATTAGAAAATGGTTGGGTTAGAGAGAATGGTTGGCTCCTTCCTAAAACATGTTGTTATCTTACTCTAATTCTCGTAAGAGGGCTCTCTGCAGATGAGCAGTAGCTCAAGACACTGCTAATGTTGCTCCTTTTTATTTTCTCCCAGTCCTGACAGCAGTCAGTTTACGATGTCAGGCAGGGTACCATCCTTCCATTTGGCGTGAGACATTGTAGTGTGGTGGATGAGAAACCTGGTCACGGACTCTGACAGAACTGAGTTCGGACTCTGTGATTTTGGGTGAGTTATTTCTCTACTTTGTCTTAGTTTCCTCATATGTAAAATGAGGAGAATAACGGCACTTAGCTCATAGGGGTGTTGTGGACATTAAGTGAGATAAGAAATGCAGCACATCTAGCACAGAGCCTGGTACATAGCGAGTGATGTCATGACACGCAGGACACCGTTAGGATTACTGTGCACATTTGATTGTCCACATTCTAGCTGGACTGAAAATTCCATCGAAGCAAGACCTATGTTTGTTTTATTCATTATTGTAATCCCAGCATATAGCTTCGTGTCTCCTACGTGGAAAGTACTCAGAATATATTTGTATGAATAAATGAATGATCAAAAACTAACAACTGTTACCAGTGTATCCCCGAGGTTGGGCAGCAAGCCAGTGGATCACACAGGCCAGCTGAGTCCTTTGAGCAACACCTTGTCCCACACGCACATCCAGGCTTGTCCTTACAGAAATGCGGGCATCAATGGCTTTCATCCTTCCTACCTTGGACATATTTAATTCTAGTGGAAGAATTTGAAAAGGCATTCCTTCATAACCTGACATTGACTGGAGCTTATAGAAAATTCTAACAGCATGAAGTTTAAAAACAGTATCTGAAGGGGAGTTAGAAAGGGCAAGTGATAAAATAGTCTGGTTGGGAAAATAAAGTTTCTTATATCTTAGTTCTCAAAATTCAAAACCCAATGTGAACCCCTCATGAGTTCAATAATTTCCAAGGAAACTGAGGCTTTTAATGTTCCTGTTCCATTATAGATAATTTCCTTCTCATAGGAGGCCTCTAACAGCAGTTGAGATGGAAATAAAAATAGTCTGAGGAGAGAGTGGGAAAAATAAAAAAGGAGCATAATATGAAGGCGAGACAGATCCTAGGGAGGTGGAACATTTGGTAAACAAGCTTTCTCTAGACAGCGATTGGATCCATCTTTGTGTCTCTAGGGCCTAGCATGGAGTGTGGACACGTGAACTGATCAGCACACTCACACCGGGTGAAGAGGATCTGTGACGTGAAGTGGTGGAGGAGGGGAAGGAGCCAGAGTTCAGAAAGCTGGAGCAGGGGAGGCCAACATGGGCGAGCGTCCAGTGACTGGGCGGAAGGACAGAAAGAGGAAGACAGATGCATGGAAGGATAAAGAGAAACAGGGAAAGAAGCTGGAGCGAGAGGCTCTTCTTCTACTTTCACTTCTACTCTTCTGGTTTCTTTAAGAAAAACAATGAAGGAGAAATATCAAAAGTAGAGAGTTCTGGAAGGAATTCAAGGCAAAGCTAAAACTACTGGACTTCCAGTCTAATGCTCCACTGCCTCTCCCTATATGTATATATTCTTATCTGTCTCTCCCACTAGAGGCTAAGCAACTGGAGGGCAGACAATCTGTTTCACTCCTCCTTGTGTTTACCACTGGACCCGGTTGGGCACCTGGTTCATTTGACACTTAATGGATCGAATAAGAAAGAGTAGTTGGTGATGTCTGTGTGGGAGTGGCTGTCCACACAAAGAAACTCCTCTTCTCCATGACAATAGGACAATCAACTCTTCCTCTTCCCTCTGTCCCATTTGGAATGCACACAACGCAGAACAGCAAACTGTAATGGGAAAATTTTCCGTACGTGAAATTATTTGAAATCACTAGAATAATTTAATCAAAATAATATACTACAACATAAGTCAGCTCTATTCTTATTGTTGTTAAAGGAAAGCATATCTCTGAGACAAAAGGCACACAGAGACAAGGACCACTGCTTCATTATAATTTACTAGTTCTCATCTCAGATGGGTTTGAGGCAATTTTCTTCCTATAATGTCCTATCTGTTACAGGCCACTCAATATGAGAAATAGGTAAAGTCATGCTCAGGGATCTGGCTGCAAAGTTTTTAAAAATAGGTAGAATATTCAGGATGTGAGCTGAAATGGAAGGATATGGAAAAGGAAAGAAAATAAGGGCAAGAAGAAAGCAAAAGAGGGCAAAGATAATCATGCAGTGGAGTAATAGAGCTGGATGGCTCTCACCTTTCCCGTACACGATTCATCAAGCCTCCACTTCAGCATTCTAAGGTGGGAACATGTTTGTTCAGGCAAGTTGCAAGTTGGTCTTTGAGTGATGGAAAAGTGTGCCACATAATTCTATGTGAAACCAAATTTTTAGCCTTTTCTGCGTGATAGGATACCTTTTAATAATTTGATGAGAGCTCATGGGTCTTTTCCCCAGAGCGATACACAAACATCCAAATTTTTGCATGCCATATTGGCCATTCACTGAGTCCTACAGCCCATGCATTAGCTCTGTGTCAAAACCACTTCTACTGGATATATTCTCAATATTCCTTACACCTTATCTCATCCTTGAGCTTTTAGTTGCCATTTATCCTATGGCAGATGAGACACAGTGCTCCCCATCTGTGTATCGGGGTTATCTGGTGTCTCTGCTCTGTATTTTTGGTGCAAACAGTTGGCCTTCCAGAAATGGGAACTGCTATTAATAGTAAATGTTTGGCTGAGGCAATCTGAAACAGTTTTCTCCAAATGCTCTACGGACAACACGAGTGAAGGAAGCAAACCAAACAGCAATGGTTTACATGAGTCTGTTGTGGGCTATGTGGGGATTAGTGGTAAAGGGAGGGGAAGAGGAGGACACACATCAGTGTGAGATGCCACAGAGCTAGCATGTGGCACTGTTACAATGTGTCATCGCACATCTGTTTTCAAGCCACGATATGCTTCAGCCTAGAACAAATAGGTCTACCAAAAGGTCAGGAATGGCAAACAGAATTCATCTTCCTTGCCAATTCCAGTAGATTGTGTGGTAGTTGGTTATATTTGTGCCCCCAGTGAATCACTCCTCTTGGTAGTCACCCCATTGTGTGACCACCTCCCTCAAATTCAGGCTGCTCCTCTGTTTTGCTTAATCAACCAGAAGTAGGATTGTGCCAGTTTGTGCCTAAGCCTTAAGAAGGCCTGGCAGTATTTGCTTTTTGCTCTTGGTGACTCTGAGCTACCATGTAGGAAATATGTCTGCACTGCTAGGAGACCACATGGCGAGGCCATGTGGAGGGGGAGGGACTCTGAGACTCTGGGAAGGAGAACCAGGAGTCCAGCCAGCAATAGAGGCTTCAGACAAATGACCCCAGGCCACTCATTCCAGCCACCCCACACCCCTGTGGGCCACGCTAGCTGCCGCATCAGACTTGCAAGAGGCTGTTTTGGATGTTCTCACCCCAGCACAAGACGTGAGGGACAGAGATGAGCCATCTCAGCTGTGCCCTGTCCAAATTCCTGACCCACAGAACTGTGAGAAACAATAAAAATGGTTGTTTTAGGCTATTTAATTTTGCAGTAGATCTTTAAATAATTGACAGATCATTAAATTGGTAATATTTACCTAGAAGTTAGACATTGCTATAATAAAATCATAAACATGTGGAACCAGGCAGTGACTGTAGTCCAGAAGGGTCTTGGGAAAGAATGTTAGTGGAAGCTAGAAATAACACGAAGAAAATTGTGTTGGAGGCTAGAGAAAAGGTGACCTGAATTACACAAGGGCAGTAAGTGGCACGCAATAACATGGAAGATATAAAATATGTATCTAATGAACTTGTGGATTTTCCTGAGGAGATTATCAGGTAGAATGTTGAAAGGGTAAGTGATTGCTTTTTGTGGTGCCTGATAAAGCACAGATAGAAAGAGATAAATTAAAGAACGACTCTTTAGTTTTCAAGCAGAAGCGAGAGGAAACGTTCCCAACCTAGGATCTGCTGAGTTAGAAAATAAAATAGTTTCTCATTCCCAACCTCTCCAGAGTATAAAAGATCCTTAAATTAAATTAAAACCTGGAAGCAGAGATTAATTCCATGACACTGCCAATACAATATGGCCTTGGAGGTCAAGATTGGGTCAAAGATGTGGTTGTAAGGCCCTTTGTGAAACCTTAGCAAGATTTAAGATTGTATGTAGTAGGTGCTCTGAGTGGACCAAGGGGTTTTAAGAATGTTAAGGGCTTGTTTCCTATACTGTCAGCTAGAAAAAAGACTTTATAAGAGGTGTTTTTTTTAAAAGATTTTATGTATTTATTTTCAGAGAGAGGGTAAGGGAGGGAGAAAGAGAGGGAAAGAAACATTAATGTGTGGTTGACTCTCATGTGGCCCCACTGGGGACCTGGCCCACAATCCAGGCATGTGCCCTGACTGGGAATCTAACTGGCAACCCTTTGGTTCACAGTCCATGCTCAATCCACTGAGCTACACCAGACAAGGTGACTTTATAAGAGTTTTAATGGCATTTTCCTATAATACCCTGACTTTGAGCTCAAGGTAGAAGGAAACTTGTTTTAGAAATATCTATGGGACTTCCGGCCAAGATGGAAGCACAGATGGAAAGACTGTACCTCCTTGCACAACCAAAATTAAGGACAACAAAGATTTAGAAACAAAAACACAACCTGAACAGACAGAAAATTGAACTGTACGGAAGTCTGACAACCATTCAACCAGACCGGTAAGAGGGCAGAGTCAGTGGCCAGTGGAGTGGGAATGCAGCAGGAAAAGGCAGCAGATGCCAGACCTGGGAGCACAGGTGGTGGGGGGCTGATAACAGTCACACATTCGTGCGTAGATAAACTAGGCAGAAATGGGCAGCGAGACAGACCACACAACCCAGGACCCCAGGACTGGGAAATAAAGCCTAAAAGCACTGATTGAAAAGGTGCCAGGAGAGACTCCCAGCCTCACAGGAGAATTTGTAGGAGAGACCCACAAAGTCCTAGAATGTACACAAGCCCACCCACCTGGAAACCAGCATCAGAAGGGCCCAACTTGCTTGTGGGAAGAGGCAGAGAGGACTGAACCGAGAGAGAGCAGAACAAGCGCCATTTCTCCCTTTTGGACCCCGCCCCCACATACAGTATCACAATCCAGCAACTGGGTTGCCCTGCCCTGGTGAACACCTAAGGCTCCACCACTCATATGTAACAGGTGCAACCTGACCAAAAAATTATGGCTCAAACAGAAGAATAAATCAAAGGCCCAGAGCCAATACTTTTAAGTGACCAAGAGATAGCCAACCTATCAGATGCACAGTTCAAAACACTGGTGATCAGGATGCTCACAGAACTGGTTGATTTTGGTTGCAAATTAGATGAAAAAATGAAGGCTACACTAAGTGAAATGAAGGAAAATGCACAGGGAACCAACAGTGATGGGAAGAAAATTGGGACTCAAATCAATGGAGTGGACCAGAAGGAAGAAAGAAACAACCAAGCAGAAAAGAATGAAGAAACAAGAATTCAAAAAAATGAGGAGAGGCTTAGGAACCTCCAGGACATCTTTAAATGTTCCAACATCTGAATTATAGGGGTACCAGAAGGAGAAGAGGAAGAGCAACAAGTGGAAAACTTATTTGAACAAATAATAAAGGAGAACTTCCCCAATCTGGCAATGGAAACAGACTTCCAGGAAGTCCAGGAAGCTCAGAGAGTCCCAAAGAAGGTGGATCCAAGGAGGAACACACTGAGGCACATCATCATTATATTAGCCAAGATTAAAATGAAGGAGAGAATTCTAGAAGCAGCAAGAGATAAGGGGACAGTCACCTACAAAGGAGTTCCCATCAGACTGTCAGCTGATTTCTCAAAAGACCTTACAGGCAAGAAGGGGCTGGAAAGAAGTATTCCAAGTCATGAAATACAAGGACATACATCCAAGATTGCTCTATCCAGCAAAGCTATCATTTAGAATGGAAGGGCAGATAAAGTGCTTCTCAGGTAAGGTCAAGTTCAAGGAGTACATCATCACCAAGCCCTTATTATATGATATGTTAAAGGGACTTATCTAAGAAAAAGAAGATAAAAAATATGAACAGTGAAAGGACAGCAAATTCAGTCATTAACAACCACACCTAAAACAAAAGCAAACTAAACAGACAACTAGAACAGGAACAGAACCACAGAAATGAAGATCATGTGGAGGGTTAGCAACAGGGGAGTGGGAGGGGTGGGGGAGAAGGTACAGAGAATAAGTAGCATAGACGGTGGGGAGAAAATAGACAGGGGAGGGCAAGAATAGTATGGGAAATGTAGAAACTAAAGAACTTATGACACATGGACATGAACTAAACAGGGAGAATGTCGGTGGGAGGGTGTATACAGGGTGGAGGGGAATGAAGGGGGGAAGGGAACAACTGTAATGGCATAATTAATGAAATACATTATAAAAATATCTATGGGTGTGAGTTGTTTTGATACAATGAATTATAATTTTTTTGTACAGAAAGCCTAAAAAATTTTAAAATAATTATATTAGCTTGGACTAAAAGGGGCAGACAGAGTTCAAAATCAAAAGAAGTCTCTGAGGGCCTAACCTCTAATGGTCAGAAAGCAGACTGAGAAATCTACTCTGCTGCAAACATGAAGCATTTCTAATAGAAAAGAAAGTATGACTCAGAGAGTGAAGCCGAGAGCTCAGAGGGCAGAGCCAAGAGCCTGGGAAACTGCTTCAGGAGGCAGAACTACGTTCTACTTCAGAAACATTCCCTGACTTTAGAGTGGGGAGATTTCAAAATTGCTATGAGCCAGTGACTTTTATGTGCCTACTATGCCCCTCCTTATTTGTGAGTGGAAGTGTTTATTTTGTTCATCTTCTTGCTTTCTTATTGTTATATTATGGGTGTGTGGGGAATAGAAAAACTTGTCTTTTTAGTTCCCAGGTCCTTGTACTTGAAAGACCATGTACAAGAGATCACAAATTAGGAGCACCGTTTGCAACTCTCCCTGCTCGAGATAATGGAATTACAGACTTCAAGCTTGTATGTAGCCATGATAAGATGAGACTTTGGGGGATCCAGGGAGAGAAGAGATAAACTCTGCATGTGAGAAGAACATGAATTCCTGTGGTCAGATACTGGACTGTAGGAGCTCTTATAGGCTGGCTCCCAGTAATTTCTTTCCTAGCAGTAGGCACAAGCTGTTCTTTACATTAAGAGGTGGAAGTTATTTCTCTTTCACTTGAATATGGGCTGATATTGTGACTGACTTTGACCAGTAGAATGTGGTGGAAGTGATTTATACTCTGGGACAGGCAGCTTCCACTCTTAGAGCCCATCTGCCATGCTGTGATAAGCCCAAGTGATACAGAGAGGATAAGTAAAGAAGAACCGAGGTTACCCAGTTGATGGCCCCATCTGAGCTCCTGACTGAGGCCAGCACAAGCTGTCAGCCATGTACATAAGGCATTTCAGACATTCTAGTGTAGTTAAACGTTCAGATAGCTTCTTTCCAGGCATCATTGTATGGGATAGAAGAACTGTCTAGTTGGGCCCAGTCAACCAAAAAATTATGAGTAATAATAAAATGGTGGTTATGTTAAACCACTTGGTTTTGGGGCAATTTGTTATACAGCAATAGGTGAGTCACGTAGGTCAGTAGTGGTTTCTTGGAGTATTGTGTTGCAAAGGATTTTTAGACCATACTCAGGCTTAGTGGGAGACAT
This sequence comes from Carollia perspicillata, assembly GCA_004027735.1. Lineage (NCBI taxonomy): Eukaryota > Metazoa > Chordata > Mammalia > Chiroptera > Phyllostomidae > Carollia > Carollia perspicillata. Next base: position 10,308 of record PVKM010045863.1, read on the forward strand.
GCTGTAACTGATAGCCAGTCTCTCATGGGGACGGGAAGGGAGAGTGGAGTCCTATATAAAATAGTACTGGAATTACAAAATTACATCTTAAGAGCTCAGAAAGTGCTGTTTGCCACTTATGGTGTGAAAGTTGTGATTTAGAATGAAAGTAATTAAAACCCTTGGATTTTGATGAGCTCTGAGCTTTTCTGTGTTCTGAACTTTGGATTTGTTAATTTCTGAAGAACTTTAACCTAGAAAGACAGAAACTCAGTGAATGGATCAGGCCCAGTAATACCTCACAGATTACCACTAGGATTCACTCATCTCTGTGTTCTTCCTTGTCTCTCTCTCTCCCTCTAAACTCGGGGCTACAAATAGCTATGGAGAGTCCCTGGAACAGCTAACATCCATGCAGATTGGTCTGTGTTTTCCTGAAAATGTCTAAGCTCAAGTCCAGTATAATATAGAAGTGCTAAATATATCTGTGAAAAATCTCACTTGCTCACTCATTCATTTTAATTTGTCTACTGTCAGGTTTTATGTTGTTATGTTTAGTTTTTTCTATGGCAAACATCTCTCCAGGGACTGGAGAGAGAAAAATAAACACAGCATAGGTGCTAAGCAAACCATGCCCTCTGTCTTCAAGGAGACCACATTCTAGCATCCAGAAATCAATCCGGACACTACAGCAGGATAAGCGCAGCACCTAAACAGCAGACACACACACTATGCTATTAATCAGCACGTATTGTGTACTTAGCATGTGACAAGTATTTAATCTTCTTTTAATTTTTTTAATTAATTTTATAACACTTTTATTGAGATACAGTTTACATACCCTAAAATCCACCCTTTTAAAGAGTACAATTCAGCACTTTTAGTATATTCAAATTGTGCCATCATCACTACCATCTAATTCCAGAACATTTGATCACCCCAAATACTGTAAAGACATACCTATCAGCAGGTACTCCCTATTCCCCTCATCCCCCTAGCCCCTGGAAACCACTCATCTACTTTCTGTCTCTATGGACTTGCCTGCTTGGAACATTTCACATAATTGGAATAATTCACTATATGGCTTATTTCGCTTAGCATATTTTAAAGGTTTATTCACGTTGAAGCAACTATCAGTACTTTATTCCCTTTTATTGCCAAAGAATATTGGATTGAATGGATATGCCATACTTTGTCTCTTCATCATTTGATGGACATACAAGTAGTTCCCATTTATCCATAAAGTATATGCTCCAAGTTCGCCAGTGGATCCTTAAACTGCTGACAGTACATAGCCCTGTGTATACTGTTTTTTCCTATGCATACAGAACTATGAGAAAGCCTAATTTATAAGTTAGGCATAGTTAGAGATTAACAATAATAACTAATAATAACATAGAACAATTATACTGTAGCAAATGTTATATAAATGTGCTCTCTTTTTTCTCTGTCAAAACGTGACAACTGATCTGATAACAGAGATGGCTCGGAAGTGCCTAACAGGTGGGCAGCATATACACTGTGGATGCATGGGACCAAGCGGTGATTCACATACCAGGTGGGAAAG
>PVKM010045864.1:0-11852 GCA_004027735.1 Carollia perspicillata
CTGTTGACTTAAAAAAGAAAAAAAATGCCATCCCTTCTCCTGGACCCTGGTGGAGGAGGTGGAAAGTGTGGGTGTAAACAAATGGGAACTGCCTACTTCCTCCTTTACATTTGAGCCTGGGTGGGGGAAATCCCTTGGTCCACCTTAAATACAAGCAGCTGTGCAGCTGGCACCCCCTCCCCCACCACAGCTGGAAGTCCTTGCCTGAGGGCGACCTCTGTGGTGGCCACTTCTGGTTTAGTCCTGTCCTCTGGAGCCCCATCGTCTATCACTCTGTCCTTTGACCAAATACGAATTGTCCGTCCACTGAGCTGGGCTCTGTATTTAGTGTTGGAACCAAAGAAGGATGACTGAATTCTGTCCATAGTGTTTTCAGTCTGGTGAGAGTCACACTTCAATTGGTCATTTGCTTGAGATTAAACCAATTTGCTGGAGGACTCATCAATCTTCTTTCATTGCAATTATTCTTTCATTTCTTAAACACTGATGCCTACACTGTGTTCATGCCTATACAGTGTTAAGTGCAGATTACTAAGAATAAGATGGACTTCTGCCTTCAACGAGTCTTCTGGTCTACGAGGTTCCAAGCTTGTGTGTATGTGTGAGAGAGAGAGAGAGCTCGCCTGCATGTGCTCTTGGGCGCTCAAAACCCTTCTTTCAGATTTAAAAAAAAAAAAAATCAGACCCTGGCAGGATGGTTCAGTTGGTTACAGCATCGTCCTGATACACCAAGGTTGCAGGTTCCATCCCAGGTCAGGGCACATACAAGAATCAACCACTGAGCCCTGGCTGGTGTGGCTTGAGTGCTGGCCTGCAAACTGAAAGGTTGCTGGTTTGATTCCCAGTCAGGGTGCATGCCTGGGTTGCGGGCCAGGTCCCCCATAGGGGGCTTGTGAGAGGCAACCACACACTGATGTTTCTCTCCCTCTCTTCCCCTCTCTCTAAAAATAAATAAATAAAAATCTTTTTTAAAAAAAGAAATGCAAAATGCAAATTGTGCCACCCCTTCCCCCGTACAGGAGGCCCAGCAATTTTTTTACAAAGACACGTTTTTTTATTATCTCTTTTTTCCACAATTTTATTTACTTATTTTCAGAGAGAGAGGAAGGGAGGGAGAAAGAGGGAGAGAAACATCAATGTGTGAGAGATACATCAATAGGTTGCCTACCCCCCACTCCCCACCCCCACCTCTGTCTCTCTCTGGCATGAACCCCAAAGGGCAGGGGGAGGAACAGGCCCACAACCCAGACCTGTGCCCTGACTAGGAATCTAACCAAGACCTTTCCTTTTGCAGGACCACACTCAAGGAACTGAGCCACACTGGTTAGGGCCCAGCCATCTTTTTTAAACAAGTTTTCCAGGTGATGCTAAAGTTTGAGAACCACCAGAAAGTATTTTTTTAAAGGGCTAAACTAATCTGTGCTGAGAGAAATTAGGGTAGTAGCACCCTTCGGAGAGTTGTGACAGGCCAGGAGCACAACGGCTGCACCAGCCTGCATGGCGGTGATGCGGCACACTGTTGCTTGACCTGGGTGCTAGTTACAAGCATGTTTAGTTTGGGAAAATTCATCCAGTCATGTGTTTATGATATGTGAATGTATCTGTTTGTATGTTATATTTCAATACAAAATTCACAAAAGGGAACTAACTACTCCGGTTGAAGCCCTGGGAGGGGTCGGGAGGGGCAGGCCTAGGAGCCCATGCATAGCTGTGCTCTTAGCCTGCACACAGTCCCTGAAAGATTTCCAAGGGAACCTAAAGTTCCTTAGAGTGTAGCTTGGAGATCTGTCCCAACAGAGTCAGTGACTTATCCAAGGTCCCACACAGCCAGCACCAGAACCCAAGTCTCCTGATTCCTGGGCCAGGGCTCTGGACACTTCCTTTGCTGAAGGGCCAGTGGCATGAGTAAGGACGGGGGTAGCTTGTCAGCCTCCTATCCCTCCCCACTCCCTTACTTGGGTCTTGGGAACAGGGCCAAGATGCTGGTGTTGGTGAGGCTTTTCTCATCCTGGAACGACTTCCTTTCTGGGAAACTGGGTGTCTCCTTCTGAGCAAAGACAATAAAATTCATCCAAGGGGCCAAAGGCGCAGGGCTTCTCCTGCCCCAAACGGATAGGCATCACGTGGCTCCAGGGTTACCAGTCCAGGAAAATCCCAGCCCTCGCACACTGTCTCCCACACCCGTCTCCTCACTCACCCTGACAAACTCAGCCTCCCCAACCCACCCTGAACTTTCACCATCGCAGACTCCCTGGCACCCTTCTCTCACCCTCAGCTTCTGCCACCTCTCCCTGGGCAATCTTGCCAGCCTTCCCCTAATCCCAGAGCTGCAGCCTTGTTCTGTCACTCACCCCAAACTTACCATGTCCCTGGGGCCACTGAAATTCCAGGCAGTGGGTGAAGAAGATGAGGAGGATGAGGAGGGAGAGAGCCTGGACTCTGTGAAGGCACTGACGGCCAAGCTGCAGCTGCAGACTCGGCGGCCCTCGTATCTGGAGTGGACGGCCCAGATTCAGAGCCAGGCTTGGCGCAGGGCCCGAGCTGGACCTGGGCCGGGGGAACCTGGGGCCATCTGCGGCTTCGACTCAATGGACTCTGCCCTTGAGTGGCTCCGACGGGAGCTGGTGAGTCTGGTGGGGTGGGCAGCCTTGCAAAGGGCCTTAGAGATGATCCTCCAAGACCACGGGTGTGGGGCGGGGATGAGAATGCACCCCACCTCCAGCAACTGCACATTCTTGTGGCTGCGTTCAGGGGCTGAGGGGCCAGGAATGCATTTGTTCAGTGTTTTATTCAGGGGGACTTGCTGAAGGATTCCATTCAATCTACTGACCTTGTGCTTCTGTAGTTGAAGGGACAGAGCCTGTCCTTCAGGTCACCACCAGTTGTAGATGGGGAGGACATGGGCTCCCCTACTCAGTGAATTGCTGTACCCAGAGATACTGTGAAGTCCAAAATGAGGCACTGGCCACACTGGAGGCAAAATCTGAGGAGGCCAATGTTGAATAGGTGACTCTTAACACGTGTAAGTATCAAGAGGCTCAGGTTCCCAATTGGAGATTCCACTTCATTATCTGGAATGGGGCCCCGGGCACTTGTGTTTGTTTAATAATGGCTTCTTAGCTTGGTTTTAGAACCACCAGTGTGGAACAAGCACAGAGAGATGGGTAGGGATTAAGCTGGAGGACACAGCCACAGTGCAACAGCCAAGATGTTGACAGGAAGGGAAGGACCCGGCGAGAGCGGCTGAGGGCCCACGCGGCCCGCTGATGCCCCCTCTCGACCGCAGAGGGAGATGCAAGCGCAGGACCGGCAGCTGGCGAGGCAGCTGCTTCGCTTGCGGGCCCAGCTGCACCGGCTGAAGGTGGACCAAGCCTGTCACCTGCACCAAGAGCTGCTGAACGAGGCCGAGCTGGAACTGGAGCTGGAGCCGGGGACCGGCCTGGCCCTGGCCCCGCCGCTGCGGCACCTCGGCCTCACGCGCATGAACATCAGCACTCGGCGCTTCACCCTCTGCTGAGGAGAACCTGCGTGCCTACTGAGCCACCGGCGAGCCTTTCCCCAGCCCTCCTGGACAGGGGGAAGCGAGGGGTGCCCCAGAGGCGCCAGCACCTGGCACGGATGGGGGGTGGTGGGTACACTCAGCACTGGGAGCATAAAGCACCAGCCAGCATCCTCTTCCTGCTGCTGCCCCAGCTGTGTGTGGGGGTGGGGAGGAGGAGCTTACAGACCCTCAGGCTCCTCAATAAATGCCCTCTCTGCTTCCCATCAAGGTCTCTTTTCATTTATTCAGGCCAGGGTCTCTGAGTGTCTTCTGTTGCTGCGACCAGGGTTTCCATCGCAGGACAGAAGGTCTGGGTTGGGGGTGGACCCGAATTAATGGATCCCCATCTCCACAGCTCTAGCTGTAGCTCTCTATCTTATCAAATTCAGAACTGGGAAAGAACTTAAAACCCTAAATGACCCCCATGGAAGGTGACTTGGGTAAACGGGCAGCTGAAGGATGCAGCATCCGACAGACCCAGGTTCAGAGCCAGCCCCGCCATTTACTTCTATCAGGCCCTGAGGAGGTCCCTTAATTTCTGAATCTGTTTCTTTTTTTTAAAGATTTTATTTATTTATTTTTAGAGAGAGGGGAAAGGAGGGAGAAAGAGAGGTAGAGAAACATCAATGTGTGGTTGCCTCTCATGCATCCCCCCACTGGGGACCTGGGCCGCAACCCAGGCATGTGCCCTGACCAGGAATCGAACCAGCGACCCTTTGGTTCACAGGCCAACACTCAATCCACTGAGCCACACCAGCCAGGGCTGAATCTGTTTCTTTACCTCTAAAACGCGAGTGCTAATTTTCACTCCACATTGGTGGGCATGTCTTATGTGCGATAATGCACAGTAAGCACTCAATAACTGTGAACTATCAATTGCTTATTACTGTCACCAGTGGTCATACCACTGCGCAGAGGCCCAGAGATTTCCTGTGAGGTGCTTCGGTTCATAACAAGGGGAGCTGGCTGAGGCCTGTAGCCCAGACTCTAGGCTCTGTGTCACTGTATTTTTGGGGGGTTGTTGTTTTTTAACTTTGTATCTCTTAGCTTTTGTTTCTGTGTTACCCTCTTTGTCTGACTTTCCAACTCAGGCTTCCTCTTCCCCCCACCCACTTCCTGTCTCCCCCTTCTCTCTGCAGCTGAAGTGCACACGGCATCAGCTTCCACCTCACAAACCCCAACAATGCTTTGTGGGCTCCCTTCCCCCAACCTGCTCACTCAGTGTAGCTCATGGGTTGGTGACGCATTTGTACTTTTTTTCTGGGAGGGGTTAAGGCTCTTGGGCCTGATCAAGGCTAACAGCAGTTTCTCATAACACTGATGACTTAGCCCTCAGCCTACCGTGGGTGCTAGCCTGTGTGTGGCCCCAGGTTAAAGGGAGATTCTTGGCCTGCTTGCTGTTTGAGAGAGGGTTCCTGTCTCTTGCCTATAACAAAAAGTGCTGCCAGTCTGCTGCCTGCAGCTGGGTGCCCGAGGAAGGGGGTTTGATCTGTCTTCCACCTGTTGCAGGAGATGGTACCCGGCCCCACATCTTTAACAGGGTCTGTGACCTTGCCACGACCTGAAGTAGAAGTGACCCCCTGCTCTCCAACCATAATTAACGAGTGTTGTCCCTCCACTGCTTCCTTACACAGCTTGTTGTCCAGCATCTTGTCTGTCGGAGGAGTGTCAGCCTACCCTCTGACTGTAATAAAGCCATTGTCCTCTGCCCCGAAATGAGATAGCTGTTATTCTGGCTGCAGCAGTCCTATTAGCCTGACATCTGACATCTGGCCATTCCTGTCCCTGCCAAGTGCTAAACCACTGCTTAGCAGGGACCCTGGACTCGCCTCTGGCTCTGAAGTGATGTTCCCTTTGCCTCAGACTGTGGCGAAAGGGTCCTTCAGCTCTCGGACTGTGACGACAGTGCTTCTCGCCTTTCTCTGACAGCAGAGCGTGTGTCTGCTTGCCCCTGCTCATTGGGGTTTAAAGCTGCCCTTGATCTCTTGTCCACATGCACCTTGAAGGGCAAGAGGGAGATTCCACCTAATATCCTTCCTTTCCCTCCAAGTGCCACCCTCAGCGTGAATAGGACTAGGCCCGGAGATGTACAGGACCCTCAGGGACTGAGGGATGGGGGGCTACGGTGGCAGGAAGCTTGGGGTGCTGGAGGCTTGTGGTTGGGCTGCTGGGGCCCGGTTGGCTGCAGAGCCCTCAGGAGGAGGCAGGAAGTCAGGGTGGGACGTGGGCGCGAGGAGTCAGGTGGTGGCTACGACGGCAAGGGGAGCTGAAACTGTCTGGGCAGCCAAGCTAGGCCAGGAGGACCATGTGAATGGGGCCGGTGGGCTCCTGGGCTGGGCAGGTAAGGAATCCTGGGAACAGGGGTCCAGGGGCTGTGGTGGGAGGCCTCACAGCAGGGGGCTTCATTTCGTCACGGGGCCAGCCTACTTGGGTATGCAGCAGCCCTTTAGGCTAGGGGACAGAAGAACCTTGCTGGAGGTCAGGTGGGAGGCATGCAATGCAGCCAGATTCTCTTTCCGGCCTAGTCGTTGGCTCTTGGTTCTGCCACACTGCCCACCGTGGTCTCCACCCCACTGGGAGATCTGGCACCTGGGCTGTCAGGTATTAAAAAGGCCTTCGGAAATCCCCAAGCCCAGTGCTCGCTTTGGCAGCACATGCACATCCCCAAGTCCATCCTCCATCCCATGATGGATGAGCCGACTGACACCCAGAGAGGTCCAGGCACTCCCTCCCCAGAGCCACGCAGCCACGCAGCCACGCAGTGGCAGAGCCAGGCCTTGGGAAAGAGTGATGGTCTAGGCTGTGACCCGCCCCCTGTGGAGCAGGGTAATGGACAAGCTCTAGTGAAGGGACCCAGGAATCCTTCTGGTTGCTGGGGCAGACCCCAGTGACAAGAAGCTCTTGAGAGACACCAGAGTCACCCAGAACATCCTGATGGACATGAATGAAGTAATTTTAGCCTCAGTGACCAGCACAGCCTGAGAGAGGGAGGAGTCTCCTGTTGGGAGTGGATGGATATGTGAGGACATGTTTATCATCTGTGATGGGGCCTCCAGGGTGGAAGTATCTGACCGGAAGCTGGGAAGTTGGAGTGGAGGGAAAGGGGGAAGAGGGAGAGAGGAAGGGCTATTTTTATCCCAGACAGGGGTGCAGTTGGCCCTGGATGAGGAATGTGTGAACTTCCATCTGGAAAGTTGCCATTCCTGTCCCTGCCAAGTGTCGAGGATGCCCTCCCTTCTCCCCTCGCTAGCTTGCTTCCGCAGCCGCATGCGTACAGCCGCGGCATTCGTAGGGCCAGTTGGTCCTGTGGATTCCTGCTTCAAACCCCAGTAAGGTGGAGGCCCAGGAAAGCATATTCAGCAACCTGCCCACGCCCTCATCATCTCTCAGGCTTCGGATTATGGGGGCAGTCCCCACCTGCCCCAGACTCTCCACATTTCCCCTGCCATTGGAAGTTTTCTTGATGCACAGTTTCCGTCTAGTCAGCATATCCCAACCTTGCTTCTGTCCCTAGCTCTAGACCTGGAGACTTTCATGGGAGCCAGGGAGCACACTGGCTGTCCCTGTAGTTGACCGAGGCTTTTCCACACTCTGGACAGGCTTAAGCAGTCCCCCAATCCCGCTACCAGCCTGTGCTGATAGATGACTCCGGGCTGAGGGTCAGATGTTCTTCTCAAAGGGAAAAAGGGCCAAGCGACGGGGCAAAAGGATAGGCTGGGCATTCAGAGGATGGGAGAAGACATCACTTAGGGGATTTGGAGAAGGCTTCCTGGAAGAGTGAAGGCAGTTCTGAGAAGGACGAAATCCTGTTTTGGAGAGTAACTAAAACACCAAGCCAAGGTCACTCTCTCTGGGTTGTGTTTCTTGGGTACCTTGAGGGTAGAGACCTCAGCTCAAAACAAAATGCGGGAGAGCCACTGCAGAAAACACACATCTCAGAGGCAGGCAGTCCCAGGTACAATTCGGGTTCTGCCATTTTCTTGAACCAGTGTTTTCGCCTCTCCGAACTCCTGTTCACTTATCTGCAAAGATGCAATAATGAATCACTTCCGTACAGAGCGTTTGTGGCTCATCGAAGAGGAAGATACTGACTATGATGTGCTGTGGGTAATGCCTGACACACAGTAGGTGCTTAACAGAGGTTTGGTACTCTCTCCTCCTGCGAGGGTGCACCAAAGGGAGGGCGGTCCACACCCAGAATTACTCCTGCTCAGCACTTGGCAGGCCAGCAAACCACCCATTCCCTCACGCTTGTGGTGTGGCTTTGCAAATGAGCTTGTTTCCTGTGTATAGTGGGTGTGAGAATTGTCGATTAGGCTACAGGTCTACTTTAGAGGAGGGTCTCCCGCACAACCACACACACTAACACACCCTCCCCATCCCAAACACCATACACATCGTCTTTGGAAAATGTATGTGTTCTTGCATGTGCAGAGGCAGAGGCAGGGACTACACATACAATGCACATTGGGCCCTACAAATACATCCACACCCCCGCAAGCTGACGGCTTCAAGGCCAAGCTTAATTCAGTGAAAACAATGCTGAGAGAAGCTGGTGTGTGGGCAGCATGGGGACAGGCCAGCCCAAGATACCACCCAGGGATGTGGGCCTCCTCTAAGAACAAACTTCAGTGTTGGCTTTAAATGCAACTCCAGACACTGGAGTTGCTTGTCTGAGAGAATCCTAGTTCCGTGAGGCACCTGGAAAGTAAAGGGTTCTGGGGTCATAGCAACACGGCCTCAGCTGCAAACTGTCCTGTACCAGCTTCACGGTAAACACGAGCTTGTTAAAGCTCTGCATGTTCCTCCAGAGAAAGAGCCAGATTGATTTTGTCTGACCCAGAGTTTCCTATACTTCCTCAATCACCGAGCCTTTTTCTTTCCCAGTACTTCTTCATGCCTATGCCCTTTCAGACAAGGAAGGGAATGGAACAGTGGGCCGTAGAGTTGATCCTCCTCAAATGATTGCATCTCTTAGCAAAGTGTTTGCGCTGATGGTGTCTTGTTGATTTCTGTTTTTCAAGCACAAAAATTAGCACAGGGTTTGAATTTTAAAAATTCAAACAGTATAGAGGCACATAAAGATTTTATTTATTTATTTTTAGAGAGAGGAGAAAGGAGGGAGAAAGAGAAGAAGAAAAACATTGATGTGTGAGAGAGACATCAAATGGTTGCGTCTCACATGCCCCTACCTGGGGACCTGGCCAGCAACCCAGGCAGGTGCCCTGACTGGGAATTGAACCGGCGACATTTTGGTTTGCAGGCCGGTGCTCAGTCTGAGCCATGCCAGACGGAACTTGGCATATAAAGAAATAGATGAAATGTAGCTCCCTCCAATCTCGCTCCTGGGCGATGCTCACTGGGGACAATCGGGTGTGCATCCTTCCAGAATTTCCTATGTATGATTACTGAGAAGCCTTGCGGTTAAGAGCCTCGTCTCTGAAGGCAGACAGACCCAAGTTCAATGGCCGCCCACCACTGATTTGTTTGTGATGAGGCCTCAGACAAATTGCTTTACCCTGTATGGGCCTCAGTTTTTGCATTTGTAAAATGGGGATAATAATAGCACTTACTTCATAGGATTATTATGAGAATTAGATTAAATCATGCAAATAAAGGCTTAGCATGGAAGCCAGCTTTAGAAAATTTCCTATATATGCATATTTAAATGCAAATAGGTTTATACTCTGTATTCTGTTCTGTAACTTTTTACCATGTTATATCTAGAACGTCTTTCCATGTCAGTCAATACATGGAAATCTACCCCACCTTTTTAAGCTTTAGCTAACCGTTGTTAACTCGGTAAGTGAGTAACTGTGGTGGCTGAGTTTCTATTTCCTGGCAAGTATTGCCGGTTTGTATTGTCAGTGATGTTGGGAGTCACAGACATTGCCGATCAGCGAGCGGAACAGAGGCCTTTCGGCTTCCTGTGAAAATGGAGTGAGTGACCTGCCAGAGGGGCGCCCACCTCAGCCACGGAGGACAGGGCCAGGTGAACCGAAACTAGTCTGTTTGCTCCCTCTGCATCCCCAGCGCCAAATCAGAGCTTGGCACATAAGGAACGCCCATTAGATTTGGTCAGCGGGTTAGCTAACTGAGAAAATTGTGCCTCCCCCAACTCACCGCCACAGGCCTGAGCTCCAGGTTGTCTCACAGCCTCTCGGCCCGAAAGTCTGGTCCGTGCGCCGTGGTTGTGGGTGAGCGATTGTCGGGGGTAACGAGCGGACGTTTACAAGTGCAAATTTGTGTATTATGTCATGTGTTTCTTTTAACATGTACTATATACTGATTTCTATTTATGGCTGGTGATACTAGTTTTCCATTTATTGTAGTAAAGCTTCACTTTAAGTAAATATATTTAAAGGCGAAAAGGTGGTCTGTGAAAGTGCCAACATACCAACAGAACAAAAAAAGAAAGAAAAGAAAAGAAAATGATTCATCATTTCAGTCTGGAAAATGTTTAATGCTGGTGTAATGAAAGGTTCACACTATCTTCAAATAATTATTGTTCTTATTTTATTAGTCCTTACTATATGCCGAGTACCATGTCGAGCGCTTTAGTATGTGGGATCGTCTGTATATCACATGTAAGGCTCACAGTAGCCCTAGACGCAGGTCCCATTTTTATTCTCATTTTGTAGAAGTCACTGAGGGAAGCTGGGAAAGATTTAGTAACCTGCGCCAAGGCCCTCTGCCAGTCAGTGACCAGGAGGCCTTGGACTGAACTTGGGTCGCTGTGACATGGCTACAGGGAGCTGAGCCTCCATGACCTGCAGACTCTCAGAAAGTCTAATAAGGCAGCACGGATTGTCAAGCTGTAAGTAAGGCTTCGTCCTGATAACATCCTCGTAACACCAAATGCACACAGAGGTGCACGGGGGAGGGGGCCCACTATCCGGGATTACTAAGTCCCTGTAAATGACTCGTTGGAGGGCCTCTGCCAAAAACGCCAGCTTTAGAATAATTGGTCTATAGCCCTTGCTTATGGCAACCGTGAACGAGCAGAATCAGTTCTATGTTCAAGCCACTCCTAGTTTGTGAGAATAAATCCAACTTGTTTGCCTGTAAGAGAAGACTTAGCTTTTTGTTCTCTATTTTTGGGACCTCTGAACTCACCAAGTTCATTCAGAGTGGCAGTCTATTAAAAAGCAACCCGTGAAAAAAGGAGGCACCTGGGGACACGTCCCTGTTTCACCCAGTAGAATTACGTCCCATGCCTGCCAACCCTGACTCCTGAAAACTGTGACGAGGGTTCTGGATGGGCACCCGTAGCTAAAGCTCTTCACTGAGCATTTGCGCCTTTGTCAATAACCAGATCTTGGCCAAAGAAAAAGGCCAAGCAAGTGTTTTAAGTTATTCCTGGCTGATTTTGCCACAAGGTGGCCCAGAGTACAACAGTGGTCTGCAGTGGAAGAGCCTGCGTGCTCTTGACCTAAAGGATTAGCCTGAGAAACCCAGGCAAGAAGCTGGCACACATTTTGGACAGAGTGTTCAATACATGATTAGGTTTACCGTTGAGGGGAGGAAAAGTCTTGCCTTTTTTTGGTAAGCGGGCAAAGCATTCTTGGGCCAGCCAGGCCAGATAATGTGTACGATAATGTTTATGGAGTTCATAAAAGTAAAAGTTAGCAAGAATCAGAACTCATCCTGATGAGTCCCAAACAAGCCCGGGATGAGAAAATCTAGTCCAGGACTTCCCACTGCCTGGGATTTTTTTATCAGTTCTGCATAGCAAGGCCGCTGCGTGTGCTGGGCATTTCACTGAGGGGCGAGAGGGCCTGGGGAATGAAATTGAACCCTCACTCTGCTCTCCAAATTTTTCAACCCCAGGGAGGGGTGGCCCTTCTGATTGGCACAAAATGCCCTGTGGACCACGGGTGGCCTTGAGTTTGACCAAGAACATTCCAGACCCTAGGCAGAGGAGGTCTAGAATCTACAAATTCCTGCTATTGACCTTGAATTCCTGCGTTGGGAGAAGAGAATGTCCTGTTTTATTCACCCCAGAATCTGCCCTCATTGCTGGTTCTGAGAGCCCTGGGGATTCCTTGGATTTTTTTTCTCTTCTTTTTTTTTTTTCCCAGACAATGAAAAATTTATATTAAGCTTTAATTTTGATTTTCTTTTTACTGACCTCATTATTAACCTGGTTATAGCATTTTGGCTACTCAGCAATGTCTGTCAAACAAAGACCAAAAGAATAGGAATCATATTTTACATAAAAAGACGTATGCATATAAGGTCTCATAATTACCCAGGGACAGGCACAAACTATATATATACCCCTATTTTGTGTATATCTGTCTGCACCCAC
>PVKM010045865.1:0-11858 GCA_004027735.1 Carollia perspicillata
TATAGAAAAAGCACTTGAATCCAGCTTATTGCATGCCCGATCTACTTGCTACTTTCAACAGCTCATAGTAACTGAAAATGTTAGCCTTTCCTAGTTAACATAGAAGGGAAGGCTATTACTAAAACCCAACTTCCTAATTCCCACAATTGCTGTGTCTTTAGAAACTTTGCTAAGCTCATAACAGGAGTAGTAAAGGAGGCCTCCTCAGCCCTAGCTCCAGTCACTGCCCACACAATACCTGATCCTCTGCAACTAGTGAGCATTCAGGCACCATAATAAACGCACATCCCACATCAGTCAGTGTCACCAGGAGAAGATGCGGTGAGACTGTAGCCAGTTTTGAGGCATTGGAACCATGACACTGCCTCATCCCATGAGCTCTTGGCCCTTCCATGCACCTTCTAATCAGCACCTAAACACCCTCCTGGGTCAGTTTTTAGTTTCCCAAACCCACAGTGTCCTGTAGCACTAGATTAAAAGCTGCATGGCAGTAGACCATAATTCCAGGTCCGTGACAACTGTGGGCCAGTGACAAAGGAAAACTACAGTGTTGCTGGGCTTCAGCAGGTGTAAGAGCGAGAGCAGCCCATTCTGAGAACCTCAGGAAGAGGAAGAGGGATGGATGCAGCCAGCTGGGTTGGAAGTGTCTCCTGACTGCAGGTTTCTGCCCCACAGGGCAGGTGCCTGGCTGGCCTCACCCCAGTTCACTTTGGGGAATTTAACATTTTAGACTTTCCCCACTACCATCTTCAAGCCCCAGGGTTTTTTTTTTTTTCCTCATTTATATTTCTGAGATGATGACCAAAGGAACTTTGTGATTTCAGGGCCAAGACGGCACTGCAGCAGTACCTGGCATGACGAGAGCACCCTGGGCGCCTGTGGGCATCCCACGTCCTTGTTAAAGGAAGTACAGGAACTAGCCTCATTTGATTCCTTCTATTTGCACAAGTCACCTTGGACTGCAGGGAGCTGTTTTGCAAAAGCAATTTGGTAGGCTTAGATCTCAAATTCATCTTGAGAACATATTTTTGAGGTAGTAATTTCCTCAGAGGACTATTGTGTTTTGTTTTGGTTTGGTTTTTTTCCCAAGCTACCTGGACTCTTTATTAGAACAATCAATCGTTTTCCTTTGGACCTACAATTTTTTGCCTATGCTGCAGCCACTTTGTGAGTGAGAGTGAATGTGTCTGTGTGTACACAGTTGTGTGTGCGTGTGCGTGTGCATGTGGATCAGGATGAATGGATGTGTGAGGGGGGATATCTTAAATTTTTCTTTTCTTATTTTGTGTGAAAATCTCTTTTCTACAGATTTTCCAGGGTTTAAGCATTGCTTGCTGTATAAAAAAAAAAAAAAACTTTACTGAATTATATACAGTTTGAATGAAATGTTATTTTAAAAACAAAACAAGTGTTCCATAAAGGTTATGTTGAATTTTGGTCAGATGAATATTTGTAAGTAAAAAATATATGCATTTCTGAACCTCAATTTACATAGATTTTCTTTATAAAAGAACAAAAAAATAAAAAAAAAGAAAAAGGAAAGGTTGGCTATCATTGGCCTGAATAACAGGCATGATACATGGTGCTGTGCAAAATAGTAAGCTAGCCTCTTACTGCCGTCAGTATCCCCTGACTCAATAAGCTCTCCGACTTCCAAGTTAGATGGACAGGGTGCAGAACCGTAAGGGGACAGATTCAGCTTAGGTCTTTTGAAGCATCAAAGGGAAATATTAACTACTGATAGTGAAAAGCCCAGCCATAACCCTGGTTCCTTGGCAGGAACTGGGCACCCAGAGCCTCCCAACTGCCCTCAGTTCTGTCATTGGTGTAGCAGTTATCTGGCAAGAATCAGAACCAGTCATAGAACCTGATGCTCAAGTTAAAGTCACTTATCACTTCCTGGAAACAATGTCTGGTCACCTTGTGCTTCCTGAAGCAGCATATATCACTATGAGATTCCAGAATGTTCTACACACCCATCTGTGGAAAGAAGCCAAAAGCAGGATAGTTTAGAAAGCTGTTTTTCCCTTAGCGAAATGTGGCAAATTCCATACTAGTCACTCAGGACTGCTGTTGAGTGTCCTTTTGGAAAATGATACCGAAATTTTAGTGAGAGATGTGGCTAAGACTGTTTCCTGCAAGAAGCCAAAAGCACTGAAGTTTGAAAGAAGGACAGGGAATCTCCCCAGGAGGACTGAAGACAAGTTCTTCTCACAGCGAGGACTGCTTAGCCCTTCTGCCCCCCTTAGCTTGGCGTCGGCTCCAGCCGCTGGGTCAGCTTCAAGGTGAACTCAACAGAGGTTGCTCTTGACTGTTTGAAGGTAGAACCAGCCTTCCTCTCCCTTTGTTAAAGAAAGTCAAAGGCACTGTGGTCAGGAAGCGTGGTCTGCGGCCCAGAAGCTTGCCATGAGTGCGTGCCACTGACGGGGTCCCAAGCGCACCAGCTACTCCTGATGAGGTTGCTTGCGTCACAGCCGCCACATCGCCAACCTGTACCTTCTTGGAAGACTCAAATGTGTCTGATTGCAAATGAATGTTTTTAAATGTATTTAATGCAGTTCTTCCTGTTCTCAACATGACCACCCAAGATTCAAACACAGAGATTTCTAAGTTGTTCTTTTTTCAGACCAATTTTAGTTTAAAAATCTATCACAACTGGCACTTGGGTTTTGTGCAGCTATCAGTGTGCGAGAACACCCTTGGTTGGCATTTGAGACACAAAACACTATGGAGTTGGTATTTCAAAGTACAGGTAATAAATACAAAGAAACCAATAATGAATTGCTGAGACAATCCTGAACCCAGATAGCATCAGAAAGCTAAAGGCCCAATGAAATAATACTTTCACGCTTCAACTCTGTGGATAAATCTTGCCTGTGGCTATAAACAGATGGTCAAAGAAAAAGTGCTTTACTATAATTAACTTTTCTGA
The DNA here is from genome assembly GCA_004027735.1 of Carollia perspicillata. Classification (NCBI taxonomy): domain Eukaryota; kingdom Metazoa; phylum Chordata; class Mammalia; order Chiroptera; family Phyllostomidae; genus Carollia; species Carollia perspicillata. The sequence continues at coordinate 2,933 of PVKM010045865.1, forward strand.
TTTGAATGAAGGAAAATGTATTTATTAAAACAAAGCTGTTTGCTGCTCTACACAGGTGCAGTGTTCAGTCAGCAAGGAGGTGGGAGGAATGGGCGTGATCTTGTGTCTTCACCCAAGTTCTTAACTAAGCTTCTCGCTCTCTCTAATACTGCATTCTGTTTCTCCTTTTGTGCCCTGATTGTAACCCAGAATTTATGAACTAGAAAAGAATGTCCAATTTAATAAGTTGCATTTTTTTCCTTGAGCACTTTATGCAGAACAACACATGTTCTTCTGGTAGTGTTTGGATGATATGATTTTAACACATGCTAATAAAAGCCAAGAAAGACCATGGCAACTTCTATAAAGGAGTCTGTTTTCCAAATATCTAGAACGTTAGGAAATATTCGAAGGTAATGTGTACTGGCTTCTACAACCTGTGATTTTTGGTGAATAAGAAACCAGAAAGTGACATTGCATTTCAGAGGGGGTGGCTGGTGCCCAAGGGTCACTACAGTTTCCGGGTGCCTCTGGGGGCCCCTCTCTTCCTGGCCTCCTGAAGGCCAGCAGACCCTTTTCAGGTGGCCACTCCCAGCCACCAGGATCTCCCCAAAGTTGTGTCCACCCCCTCCAACCTCTCCTCTTCCCCTGAGTATGCCACACCTCCACTGCCACCTGGACCTGGGCCCAAAGTTTGGCAAATGGCCAGCTGCACAGTTGATGAGCAGCTGCTGTCCCTCTGCAAGGATCCACAGGCACTTCACGCACTGTGCTGCCATCGTTTTCTCGTCTATAAAATGCAGAGATACACCTGTCTCTTGGTCTCACTAAAAATAGAGAGAAAGCCAAGGATCCCTGCCCCAGAGCACAGGGGTCGGGGCCAGTGTGTGTGTGTGTGTGTGGGGGGGGGTGGTGAGGTGATTGGCAGGAGAGGGAATTACCCTGCCATGGGGGAAACTTGGATTGATGCCTGAGAAAGGACAGGAAAGGGGGGACTGGCCCCAGACCCTGACAGGGAACAATCCCAACACCTTGCCACCTGGGATAAAGGCTAGTGTTGCCCCAGCCCCTTCGTACTGACTTTCCCTCATCGCTGAGTGGAGAGGCACATATCAGTTCCCAGCTTGAGGGAAGTTGTAGTCCATGACCTAGCTTGAGAGAAAGCTGAGGGACACCCCACCCCACCCCCACCCCCCGGTCAAGGGTCAAGGGCCATGTACGGCCTCCCTGAGCCGCCTGCCTTTCTTTCCCCCTCTGTCTCTGCAGCCTCTGGCTCCTGACCTTGTCTGCCAGGCAGTCCACCCTCTCGCCCAGCGGAGGGCCAGAGCTCTTAGAAGGAGCCACCTTCCTTGACTTCATGGGGCTGGACCTGCCCTCCGCCCTGTCAGGTACTCACACCAGGGGCTGAGAGGCTTTAACACCAGGCGGTGGCCTTCCTGCAGCCCCTGGCTTCTGTGGGAGGAAGCTGGGCCCAGCGTCACTGCCAGTGAGTCCCATCCTCAAGAGAGTGGCTGACATTTCAGCCACTCTGAAACGGACCCTGCCCCGCCGTCACCACCCCCATTCCCTCTGCTGCGAACCTGCTGGGTTCTGAGAAGAACGCCCCACTCCGTAAAAGAAGGAAGGGTGTGTCCGCACTCCTACTCTGGCCTGTCACCTAGTGCCCCCTGCGCTCTCCATCCCGCCCTGGCCCACATACCAACACATCGTCTCCCCACCCCAGGCCCACTTCTCTCACCTACCCCTCCTCCCTCCCTGCTTTGAGGCTTTGGTCACGCCGTTCCTCCTCTCCAGTGATGGCAGATCCTGGCCTCCCAGTTTCTGGTAAGATCAGGTAGCTGTCAGCTGGGTGCCCCCATCCCCAACGCAGCTTATTCAGAGCCACACGACACCCATGGTGTGGAAGACCAGGTGTAGGGCTCTAGCAGTTCTAGCATTTGCCAGCTCTGAGGTGGGCACAGAGCAATTGAGACCCCCTCTTGAGCTCACTTGAAAAGGGGAGAGCACAACCCCATGGTGGGCTGGAGTCCAGGGGTGGGGAACGGTGGATTCAACTTTTCCTGCCGTCCTGTCGGGGGCGGGCTCCATTGTTTCACACGGGCGTCTGCGTGCAATGGGCATGCGTGTTCCCAGCACCAGGGGGCTCTGGTCTCCACTTCCATGAAGCCCAACTCTCCCCACACCATCTCCAGTGCCCGCACAGAGTGCCTTATGTGGTGGGCTGCGGAAAGAGTGATGCCCCTGACGAGAGCGGTCTTCTGGGCCCTCACTCCCCATTTAGAAGACTTCAGGTCAGAGGAGCGAAGTTCTCTGGAGAAATCCAGCAAAGGAGAAGGAAAATTGCTGACATTCGCCTCGTGATGTGAAAACCACAGCCTTTTGCTCAGTCAGAGAGGAAAGGTTCTGCCTGGGCTCAGTGAACTTGCAACCAAACCGAAGAGCACACTGGTAAGAGGGAATGGCCGTGCATGTTAATGCTCATGGGGTGAGAATAGTCACTTTTTCCTGGAAACCTGTATCCCTCAAGGACACGACCATGGAGGGGCAACAAAACCAGGCAATTTGGTGAAAGCTGGAGGCAACAACCTGGGTCTGTGAGGAGCTCTCAGGTTTTAAAACTGGGCTTTAGCCAAAGTGAGAACCCAAAAAGATGGGGGTAGGGAGTGTTAAGAAAATTCGGTGAACCCTGGTTCCCAGTGTGATCCCAAGCTTCACTTCATGAACACACCCTGATTTTCTGTGGACGCAGAGGGCAGGTCTGGCCGCCCCACAGGGCTCTGTGTGCGGCTTGGATTTCCAGCCGATCTCCACCTGCCTCCAAGTCAGTGTGCCCTGTCGTGTCACAGCCAGTCCTGCGCACTGTTTTCATAGTTAAGCTCATAGTTTCAAGCAACTTAAGCTCTGAAATTGTTTATTCATAAAGTACATTTATTATTGGGGAAACACTGTCCTATGTAACTCAGTGCCCCCCCCGCCATGACAGAGCAGAGTGTAATAACGGATACCCACTTATTTCAGTGAAATCCTAGAAATAGCCCCCCTAAAGTATAAAGTATATGTTTATAGACTGTTTAACAAGGCAGGAAACTATGTATTTTATTGTTCATGAAAGATAGCTAAACTAAAAAAGTTTCAGCACTCAAAAGGGTACTGTCCGATCCTAGAAGTTTCCTTCTGTGCAGCAGACACAAAGGCACTGACATTTCACTCGGGGGCCTCACCCTGGGCCATGTGCTCTGGAGGCAGCAACGGGCATTCAATCCACATCCTCAGGGAAGGGAAGCACCTCGGTGGGGCTCCCCGCTCATTCTTCCTTGTGGTCTGTGGGACGACAGGTGCTCTGTAGGGCTTCCCAAAGAGCCCTGCCCCAGTCCTCTGCCCCACATAGCACCCAAAAAGAAACGGGCAACGCGGATCTAACTACAGCACAGGCAATAAAATGAGGTGTCAGGGTCGAAGGGGCAGCAAAGAGAGGTCCTGATGGATGTGTCAGGGACTAGCAATTAAAGAATTAAGAGAATGAGCAACATTTGCTGAGCACTTAATATGCATCAGGCACGAGGCTAAGAACTTGACATCTTTTGTCTTCACAACAGCCCTCTGAGGAAGATTACTATCACAGAGGTATTATTATGGGGCTGTGATGGGTCTGTCCTTATTTCCGTTTCACAGATGAGGAAGCTGAGGTTAAAGGTAAATTAACTTTGCAGAGGCTACTCAGCTGGTAGATAGCGGGGCCAGGATTCAAACCCAGGATGACGTGTCTCCAGTGTCCTCAATCCCTGCCCCTTAGCGGAAAAAGTGCTGGGTCGGTGGAAAGCACACACCCTGCCCCTGCCCACTGGGAAGGCATGGCACAGCAAACAGACGGGCAGAACATCAACTCCTCTGGGAGGCTGCTTCAAAGTCCTGCCCACAGAAGGCTGTGCACCTACTCCCCAGATGTGGTTTGGGCTCAGACCCTTCTGCAGTTCTGTGCCCTGTGCCATTATCACCTGAGGCTCAAAAGCCAGCCTCATGGTCTCCCAACACAACTCAGCGGCCCCAACGATGAGTATTCCCCAGCCAATCCACTCTCCTTGTTCCTCAGTCTGGGTTATGAGTCAGACCTACTTGTTTCCAATCACCCCTCTGAAAAGGAAGCACATGTCCCATGACCCAGGATACATAAGGAAATGCATCGTGGGCTTTCCGAGGGCAGGTGCTCAGCGGAAAGCCAGCCACAGCAGTGCCACCACCGCCAAAGTGAGAGCTCCTCCCGGCAGGGGCATGGCTTTAAAGAACCACAGCATGCAGTGGGATGTGTAAACTTCGTACTTCCCATGATTTCTCAGCTCCCTAATCTGTTGCACGCTCAGCTAGTCCCTCAGCTGGCAGTGACAAGGATGAAATGAGGGCCAGCACCTACCTGTCCAGCCCTATCTTGCCCTCAGGACACCTAGTCTTCCCTGGCTGGATTCAGATCTCAAGAAAACAATGAATATACCAAACATTTAGGTAAATAAATTGGTTAAAATCCAAACATTTGGGCACCACAGGTTATTACCATTTCAGATCCGCTCGTAGTGTTCTCGCAAAAAATCCCTCCCCACACACACATCCTTTGCTTTGCTCAGGATATTCACCCTCTGGCCCCTTCCACTTCACCTCAGGCTCAAACCAGAAACGCAGACGACCTCTGCAGCAGGAGCAGGGCCGGGCCTGGTTCTCCCACTTGTGGAATGGGGTAAGTCACATGCACTTTGGGCTCCTTAGGTTTCCCACCCAGACTGGGAGGGAATGAGCCAGCATGATTTTCCCAAAATGGGGGTGCTGAGGGAGGTGAGGGTGACAGCAGGCTCTAGGCAGAGGCCCTTCTGTGTAACCCTCTGCTCAGGGACCCCACCGAGGGCACAGCGTGGGGTCTGCAGGGCACAGAGGAAGAGAGGCAATGATGGCTGGCCTCTGACTGGCTTTGATGAAGGCTTCCGGTAAGTTAAATTTTCCCAGTGATTCCCACAGGAAAATGCAAAGTAACTTTGCAACGAAAACATGGCTGCAGAAGTAAGAAGGCAGGGGAAAAAGTGTAATGTGATTTAAAAACACCACTGTTGCTCTATGAAAAGACCACACTGATCAGGACTGCTACTGAAGTTATATAATGGCTCCTGTTTTCTGAGCAGGACCTTATTAGACTGAAGACTTGATTCACCACGTAGTTATTATCAGTCCCCCAACCCTGCCCCATATTCACTAAAGATTTACTAAAGACCAAACCTGCCTCGATGACTTACCCAGGGGGGCTTCTGGAACTTGGTCTGAAAACTTAAAACCGGGGAAGAGCAAAGCCAGTTCCCGGCGGGCGTCTTCTCTGTCCTGGCTTCCATGGACCGCGTTGAAGGGCATTTCTGTGCCGTACTGAGCGCGGAGACTGGGAGCGTTGGCAAAATGTACAAGACACAATTGTTTCATTTCAAAAGAAATGTTTTGCTCTCTGGCAACACGGTCTCCAGCTACCAATCAGCACCCTGCATTTCTGTGAAATGGCTTTCTCTCTGTTGGAAATGCCAAGAACAACAGCCAGAACGATACTAGCTGACATCTATCCCATCACGGCAGCATTCTGGGTATATTGCCAGGGCTTCACATACACGCTCTCATTTCATTTGTGCCCCAGCCCCAGGAGGGAGACTGTCATGAGCCCCAGTTTAAAAATGGCGTGAGTCATGGTGTCAGCCCAGGAGCTACCATTTTATTGATATTATAAACACAGGCTGGCTACCTGCCGGGCTTCGTATAGCTTTGCACAGTTAATCCCCCAGTAACCCACCACTGATGCCAACATTGCGAGGACTTCCAGTGTGTCAAGCACTGTCCTACGTGCTTCATACATATACATGTGCCCATTTAATCTTCCATCAACATCTAACGTAGGTCCTACACTAGTACCCATTTTTCAGATGAGGAAATTGAGGCAGAGATCAAAGCATGGCCTAAGGTCACATTGTCAGAGGAAGAAATTTTGAAATCCATTTCAACCATGACACTCTAGGGCCTCCCATGATAGATGCTCATATCCCCATTTTACAGATGAGTGAACGGAGGCTCAGAGAAGGGGTTGCCTAAGTCTGTGGTGCCCTAGGCTCTGAGCACTGGGCTGTCCTTCACTAGCCCAGACCTGCTTATGTATGAATGTTCCTGGCCCCTTCAACTACAAAGTGTAGCCTCCATTACTTAACCTCTTGCTAATTTCTTTCCTTTTGGCTGGGCCTCTCTCAGCTTTAAGGGGAAGACACAGTGGCTTTGGCATTGGTGGTACCAGGCTGGAAACGCGCGGGGGCAAGGCACAGACCAAGGCAGCCTAGCACAGTATATGGAACAGTGTGCTTATGCTCAGGACACCCAGGGTGGGGAGTAGGGGAGGAGGGCGTTGAGTCCACTGCATATTCCCAGGCCCCACCCAGAGTCTGACTTGGCAGGCCTGGGGTCCTGGAATCTGTATGTCCGGAGTGAGTGTTGCAGGTGGTCCTGAGACTACACTATGGGACCCTCTGGCTGCAGAGCGGACAGTGAGGCCTGGGGCCAGCAGCAGCCTTCAGAAAGAGGACAGAGGAGGCAGCAAGGAGGCAGGCCACAGGAGACACTCAGTGAAGGGCTGGGGACTGGATCAGAGGTGAGCCTGTCGGGGTCTCCCCAAATAACAACAAAGAGGGGGTTGTGGCCATCAGAGAGCCCTCTGCGTTACCCACAATTCTGGGCTCAGCATCAAGTAAGGCTCTCAGCTTCCTTGGATGCGGGTGATGAGATGGATGAAAGGGCCCCAGCTTGTGATATCACCTGTCGGGTTGCTCCCTCCTTGCCACGTCGGGGTCACAGGGTCCCATGAAGTTTCGCCAGGCAGTGACAGCATCCTCAGTGCCCTCAGTCCTGGTGAGGATCAGGAGGTGGCTCGGTCCGCTGCACATGTGATGTACCAGCCTTTCAAATGCCTCCTGGAAACAGGGAGGGGAAACAGGGATCCAGGGCAGGGACCCTGGGCCTGCAGAGGGTCAGCAGGGCCCATACCACCCTCAGGATGGGTGGGGGATGAGTGAGCAGCCCTGCTACCAGCCAGCATGCCCATGGAGGGAGGCTGGGAAGGGTGCTATCGATACCCCACCACACCCAGAGAAACCAAATGTAAGCTGAAGGCAGGAAGATGAGATTTTGAGTTGATTTGTTTGGGGTTGAACATGAGATTGTAATAAATTGGGTAGGGGTATTAAAAAGATCGCATATATAAAAATCATGTGGACACTGGATAACCAAGGGGTGTGGTGTAGTTGAGACTTCATTTATTATTATTATTACTATTACTATTATTATTATTATTATTATTATTATTATTATTATTGCAGTACCTTGCAATCCTTTCCCCTTCTTCAAGGAACAGCACTCTGGTTTTCCTTTAGGGAGCAGCCCCTCCCCCATCACTAGGTCCTAGTCTGGCTGACAACTATAATGTCTACCCACACCTGCCACACACTCACATCGCCTGAGAGGGGGCTGTGACCCATGGCAGGCCCCAGACCCTTCCTCTCGAGTAGGTGAGCCAAGCAGACACAAACAGAGAGTGGCTGAACCTGAGTTCTCCAACATTGGCAGCTAAAGTGACTGTCTGTGAGGGTTTGCTCCTGTGATCCCCACAACTGTCCTGGTTCTTCTTCTCCCCAGACCCTCCTTGCTCAGCTCCTCCTTCGTTTCTGGGAGCCATGGGGTATCATTTCACGACATTCCTTATTTCATTACTGAAGGTAGAATCAAAATCTCTTCCTGAAACCCAAGAACTTTTACCTGATACAGCCTGTAATATTCTGAGAGCCAATTCACAGCTGTTCATATTCTTGTTCTTCACAATACTCTATTTCTCCCACACTAATAGCAACCTATAAACACACTCCAAAGAGAGAGGGACCTGAGTGCATTGGATGCATGGGAGCAAGGGAGCTGACCTTTCCGGCTCTGTGTTGGTAGAAGAGTCGCATTTCTGCCTCTGTCATGGTTCTCTCTTCACTTGTTAAAATGTCAAACCCAGCTTCCTGGATCTGCAGGATATATATATACATACACAAATTCTGAATGAAAGGGTAAAGCAAGCTCAAATTCACATTGAAATGGGTTGAAAAGGAAAAGAAAATCATGGGAAAAGCAACATTAAAAGCAGTGGCAACTTCCGGCCAAGATGGAGGCGTAGGTAGACACACTGTGCCTCCTCACACAACCAAAATAAGGACAACAATTTAGAAACAGAATAACAACCAGAACTGACAGAAAATTGAACTGTATGGAAGTCGGACAACCAAGGAGTTAAAATAGACACATCCATCTAGATCGGTAGGTGAGGCGGAGTTGGGTGATGGGGGGAGAGGGGTCGAGGCACAAAAAGTGGTGGCACCAGGCATATAAGACAGCAGCGGGCGAGCCCTGGGTGCGCACAGGGTGGCTGGCAGACTCCGGACACGGGGTGGCAACGGGCAGACCCAGCAAGGCGGCGATTGTGAAGCGGGGCATGGCATGCAAGGTGGCTGGCTGACCTGGAAGTCCACATTCATGCTCAGATATACGAGGAGAAACTGAGGAGTGAGATCATGCAACCCAGGGTCCCGGGGCAGGGAAATAAAGCCTCAAAACACTGATTGAAAACACCTGTTGGGGGTGGGGCGCAGGGAGAGACTGCCAGCCTCACAGGAGAGTTCCTTGGAGAGACCCACAGGGTCCTCAAATGTACATAAGCCCACCCACATGGGAATCAGCACCAGAAAGGCCCAGTTGGCTTAGGGGAAGTGGCGGAAGGGACTGAAATCTGACAGGGAGCAGAGCAAGCACCATTGTTCTCTCTCAGACCCCACCCCCACATATAGTGTCACAACCCAGGGACTGGGTCGCCCTGGCCTGGTGAACACCTAAGGCTCTGCCCCTCACTACATAA
>PVKM010045866.1:0-11853 GCA_004027735.1 Carollia perspicillata
TTCCCACTTGTCCCAACCCCAAGTGAATTCCCCCAGCAAGGACCTGTGCTAACAAGCCCAGGCACAGGGTCAGCCTGGGGAGGAGATGTCCCTTTATTGAACCAGCACCCATAATGTGCAGCACCCATAATGCTTGGCTGGATAGAAGGGGTTCATGCTATAGAGTCAGAGATTGGCCAGTGCTGGGAGAGATGGAGCCCAGGACATGGTGACCTGCCTGGGGGCAGGAGAGGACAGGAGAAGGCTTCCTGGACCAGACTAGGGAGCAGAAACTACACTCTGCAAGGTGGTGTAGGAGGTAGGGGAGGAAAGAAGCAGTAACCAGTGAGAGGTAAGTGCTGACAGTGTGATGTCCTGCAGTGGGGTGGAGGTGGTGTAACATCAGCCCTGGGTAATGGAGGAAAAGAGGGATTCAAGGATGGGGCACTTCAGCACAGCTGTCTGTGCAAGTAATAGCCACTAGCTGACAGAGGAAGGCAGCCTAGGTGAGGAAACTGCACAAGTGAAGGCACACAGTTGTCAGAAAGATAAGGGGACCAGTCAGGCAGGGACAAAGGGAGCTCATCTTACTGGGGCTGGAAGAGCAGCCAGATCTGGGCAGGCCTGGAGTGCCAGGACCAAGTTCTCAGATTTGCAGCTCCTATGGGCACATGATAGCCCTTCAAGCATGGGTCAAGACCAAGTGGCTGACAGGGCAGAAGAGTGGGAGTGACCTGCTACTGAGTACCCCCATCCTCAAGACACAGGCAGTGGCCACTCCACTGCCCACGGCCCACCTAGTTCAGCTCAGCCAGTGCCTCAGTGCACAGTGCCCTCCCTACCTGCTTGCCCCGAGCTGAGAGGCCAGAGTCACCTCCAATGCGGCCTCTGAGGTTGAGTTCACTCTCACCATGCCGGCATAGGTAGATGGAGCGGGGTGTGACATGGATGTTCATAAGATAGTATACTGTGCGGCTCTGGACGTGGTCCTGCACTCGATTCACCATGTAGCGTGTGCCCACGTCGAAGATCTTGATGTAGGACAGGTGGCTGGGTCAGTCCAAGCAAGAGCAAGGAAAGTTCAGGGGCTGAAGGTGGAGAGACTAATCCCAAGAGAAACCCCCAACACATACCCAATTTCAAGCCTTCTCCACAACCCAGCTCTCACCTACCTTTCCTCTAACGAGATGCCATACCTTGTCTTTTTCTGGGTACCTGTTCTGGAGACTTGGTTCCCGACCACCTTCAGGAACTCACTGCCTGCTACCATCTCCCTCTGTCTCCTTTTCTCAGTCTCAATTTGAGCCAGGTTGTCTTTTCATCTTCATTCATCACACTCCAGGCATCTAGGGTTCCCTTTTATGTGGTTCCCATTCCTGACATTCTCGGAGAGAAGAGGTAATCCTCTGTGTCCCTGGATACCTCCAACATCTCATTGGCAGTTCCAGATTTGTCCACTCCCTTGCTCTTTCAAGTCATGAGCCAAGTTCTGCTCCTCTGTTCTTTGAACCTATGCTATGATGTATTGTACTTGACACTCTGTAGGCAGTTACCAGATTATGTCTTTGTGTGCTTGTGTCTCTGTGTATGTCTCTTTCCTTACTCAGAAAGGAGAGTGAGTTGGGTTCTTTCCCTATCTTCCATGAAGTGAGCACACACACCCTTGCCTGTTCTAAGCATTGTGCTTGGGCTGAGGACTCAGCATTTGCCCTTTGGGAGCTGTTAGGATGGGTAGGAATACATATTTAGAAATGCATGATCAATGCTCAACACCTATTCTCCAAACAGTCACTAGTCACTTACTCTAAGGTGTGCCAAGTGATGGGGCATGGGAATACACAGATGGTTTACAGCATCAGTGGGGAACTTGTGGTCCTTGCTTAAAGCTCCATTTTAATCACCTCAGTTCTATGATTTGTCATAAACTGACAACTATAGACAGAATGATAATCAAATTATTCAACAACCTCTTTGCAGAGAGCTCAAAATGGGAGACATTGACTAATCAGAAGACTAGAACCATGGAGCAAGACTTCTGAGGCACTTGCTGTGCCAGGCATTAATTCCTAAGTGGTCCGATTGTAAGGAGTTCAGGGCGATCCCTGTAAACAGGTCGGGGAGGCTGGGGCAATGGGGTGACACACCAGGAACCCTGTGTGCACAGTAACAAAACCCAGTGAATAGAAATAGCTGCACTAATCCAAGGCAGTAAGGCAGTGGCTGATGGGTTTGTTTTCAGAAAATTTCTCTGATGTTCCTAAGGCAGGCATTTCTATCTGCACCATGCTCATCATGCCCATCCCTATTATTCATGTCTAATGGTTCCCATAGGGCATTCATACCAAAATGTTCAGCCAAAATGTTGCTGAACATTTTGGGGGCTTCTGGCAGAGAATGCAGACTTTCAAGTACATGATTCCATATAACAATCCTAGAAAGCAGAGATTATTTTCCGTGTTTTATGGTTGAGGAAGGTGAAACAGAGAGAGGAAGTGATTTGCCTAAGGTCATCCTCTCCAAGGACTCTCCGAGCTTATGATTAGAAAACAGATGATGTAGCATTGTTGCATGGTTACTGTCTGTTCCTGACACTAGGTTCTTGGTGGCTCTAGGAGAATTTCCAAATTCCTCAGCTGAGTCTGATATTCTAGGTGCCTTCACATACTGGTCCCTCTTGGCCTCACCTCACTATTCCATGCTCATGCTCATAACTTCTTTATTTCAGTTCAGCCTTTATGCCTTTGCTGGAATATTCTCTGTACTCCTCTACTCTTATTCAGATTTAACTAGGCCACTATGAAGTGCTATTGTCTTTGCTTGAAAAAGTGTTCCTTGCCTGGTCTTCAAAGTTGAGGTCCTATGCCTCCATCCTTCAAGAGCCAGTATATCCACTCTCTTTAGAAGACTTCTTTGAGCCCAGGATCAGAGATGCTTCACACCAAAAGTATTACAGTAGCTAATACCCATACATACCATGTAAAATTTAAATAAAATTATAAAGTATATTATAATATGAGGAGGTTCTACCAAGTTCTGGTTTCATTTTTTCCATTTTGACTAACTCGATGCTGGAAATATAAAATATGAAAATACTTCAAGATTATTTTCTTCTTATTTTTGGTAGCCTCTGCCTAGCTGGTGCCCTAAACACATCTAGTCTACCTACTGGGTAAACTTGCTCTTCTAGACCTCTTCCACTGAGCCGGGCTGGGTCCCCTCCTCTGTGTTCCTCCAGCACACTTGTTCTACCATCCCCACTATTCTAATCAACTGCATACTCATTGTCTTCCCCAACCAAGTGGTCATTCTATTAGAGCAGGGATGGACTTTCCTTCTTTGGGTTCTTAGGGCACAGATTAGGGCTGGGCCCTGAGGCATGGACTATAATTGTCTTCTGATGGAAAAATGATTAAATAAAACCAACCCTCATAATCAGTCATCTTCATGCCCAAACTGATTCATCAAACACCTGAGCACCTGCAGGAGAATAAGTTGAAGGCTAGGGGCTTTCTCAATATCATTATTTCCCCTGAACTCCTCTCCTTCAAACTTCTTTTACCATGTGCTGTTAGGTCTTATGGTGCTTTTGTGGAAATCTGAAAAGGTAACACTTTCCTCAGGGTAGAAACAGCCCCACTCCAGCATACATGCCTTGGTGAGAGAAGTAAGTGCACACTTGACCTAAATGCCCATGCACAGAGAACAATCCCCACAATTGTACATAAGGTCCTGACTCTTGCACTGAGTGTCTAAGCCTCATGTGACACTTTTTATGATATTGAGATGTGAGAAACGAAGAACCAGGCTGGAAGTTTGAAGATAAGGTTTGAGTATATATTCTGCTCCTCATTCATTGTGTGGTCTCAGGTAAGCCCTTTCCCTACTCTGGGTCTCCATTTTCTAATTTGAGGAGTAAGGCATTAACAATGCTCACCTTGTAGGACTTCAGTTAGACAAAGCTGGAAGGATATTCTTTAAACTTCCTAGTGTAGTACTGACTGTTGAAACCTCCTTACCTTTCTCACTTGGGTTCTGAAGAGTTTGGGTGATGTGTCTCTTCTCAACACAACCCATTTTCAAAGAGAGTAGGGTTCTGAGAATACCTTATGTCTAAAACTTAACATTTTCCCTTTACTGTCAGCTGACACCTCTTCTATATTTACCTGGTATTTTGAATAAAAATTTCAAATTTTTCATGTGTCTTCCCATATTGCAAGGCACTATGGAAACTACCTGAGGATAGAATCCACCTCTCTTGCCCTTATTTACACTCCCTTTGTATACCACAGCCAAGAGGGACCAAATATTTATTGATTGAAGAGGTATATGCGAGTACTGTAAGAAGAGACATGGCTAGGAGACAGAGTATGTGGTTAGAATCCCAGCTCTACTATTGAGTTATGGTGGGAGCTTTGGCAAGTGTTTTCCGCTCTCTAAGACTCCATTTCCTCTTTTTGAAATTTATGATCATAAGGCCTATTTCAGTCTCTTCTACAGGGGTACTGAGGGGATTCAATTAAACAAGATGAACGTGTTTGAAAACTGAAGTACCATCCATGGGTAAAGAACACTTTTCAAAAAATAATAGCAGTAAAGACAGGAGGGAGGCTCCTCCTGCCCCCTCACCCTGAGATCAGGTCCCTGATCTGTCCATATTGCTCGGGAAAGCACTCCTTCAATCCTCTCACGAACACCTCACACATCAAGGAATAACCACTTCATTGATCAGTAGAGCTAGGAGAATGCTTGAAGACAAATCATCAAGTCAAACTCCCTAATGTTACACATAAGGAAGTTGAGTCCAAGAGAGGGAGGAAATTTCCCTAGGTCCTACAGGACATCAAAACATGGCTAAGGATCCAGACCTGGATATTGGGGTTGTGGGCTCTTACCTGTCCAGTTCATCATCCAAGGGTTGGTAATTGAGTTCATAGCATTCAATTCTTTTTAGAAAGTCTTCCAGAACCTTTTCTCGGTCACAGTCTATGTAATCAGGGCTGCCAAGTTTCACTTGCTGGGAGAAGGGAGAAGGACAGAGGGACCATGGGAGACAGAGACTCTGACAGTGCCCTTGGGAAGGGCCTTTAGAGATCATTAAGTACAGCATACCTCATAATGAAAATGGCAAAATTGAAACTTGGAGAAAGGGTCTTGCTTGAGTTTATAAAATGAATCCGTTGAAAATCAGGATTGTGTAATTCTCATTACTTATATATCTGTGTGGCCAAACAAGGTATGTTACATTATATTCAGTTCTGTAGTGTACAATGTTTCAGAAGAATGTTTATAAGAGGGGTGGAAATTGTGATGTCAGAAATGGTTGAAGAAGAGGAACAGGAGATCTTGGCCAGGGGTCATAATGGCTTAAATGTATCAAGTGTTTACTGGAAGAACATGGCATGTTGGGTTTAGATTTCTGAAGGGCTGGTATCTGCAGTTCCCTCAATACCTACCATTTCCACTCAACTTAGTGAGTGGTACTATCATCCACTCAGTTACCTGAGGCTAAAGAAATCTGGAAGTCATCTTATAATAGATGTGTCCCTTTCTACCATTCCCCACCTCTCAGCAGGCACCAAAATCCTCTCCACTATATCTTCTAAATATCTCTCTAATTGGCCTTCATTTTATCTTGTCTGGATGCTCATGATAGCTTTGTGACTGATCACTCTGTGTAAAATCTTGTTATTTCTGATGTATTCCCCATACCAGCAGCCAGAAGAATATTTCTTTTTGTTGTTGTTGTTGTTTCAATTTTTTAAATTGTTCTTCAAGTACAATTTTCTAAGAAGGACATTTCTAACATGCACATCTGACCATGGAATTCCCTTGCTTAAAACTTCTCACATTGCACCCTGGCTGGTGTAGCTCAGTGGATTGAGCATGGGCCTGCGAACCAAAGGATCGAGGTTCAACTCCCAGTCAGGGCACATGCCTGGGTTGCAGGCCAGTTCCCAGCATGGGACGCACGAGAGGCAACAATACATTAATGTTTCTCTCCCTCTCTCCTTCCCTTCCCCTCTAAAGATAAATAAATAAAATCTTAAAAGAAAGATTAAATAAAGCTTTTCACATTTCCTCGTACATTTTAGGACAAAGTATGAAATATTTTAGCAAGTGACTCATGGTTTGTCATGATTGGGCCCCAAATAATTTTTTTCATCCTCATCTCCCATCATTCCCCTATTCCTCTACATGCTATTCCATTATTTTCCATTCTTTGCCTGTCAAATTCCTATGCATTCTTCAAGATGCACATCAACTATTACCTTCATTATCCCTCCCATACAAGATTAGGTCCTCAAGCCTCCTTTATTCCCTCTTCTTAGCATTGATCTCACAGAATTATGTCTATAAACTCTCCAGGCTCTCTTACAAGACTGTAAGCTTGATACTAAGACTCTTAGCCCTGGCTGGTATAGCTCAGTGGATTGAATGTGGGCCTGTGAACCAAATGG
This sequence comes from Carollia perspicillata, assembly GCA_004027735.1. NCBI lineage: Eukaryota > Metazoa > Chordata > Mammalia > Chiroptera > Phyllostomidae > Carollia > Carollia perspicillata. The sequence continues at coordinate 6,438 of PVKM010045866.1, forward strand.
TCACTGGTTTGATTCCCAGTCAGGGCACATGCCTGGGTTGCAGGCCGGGCCCCCAGTTGAGAACACGTGAGGAGCAACTACACATTGATGTTTCTCTCCCTCTCTTTCTCTTTCCCTAACCCTCTCTCTTAAACAAATAAACAAATAAAATCTTTTTTAAAAAGAGCAAGACTCTTCTTTATCCATTTCTATGTCTCTAATACCTGGAATAGCCTAGCACAGGTGTATGGATTCATTGAATCCATTTTCTGTTGAATCAATAAATGGATGGATAGATGGATGGGTAAAGAGGAAAGAGAGGGATCGGACATGTTCTTTGCTGCTCGAGGTAAAAATAGGACCAATGAGTGGGAATTACCAGGAGGTAGATTTCAGCTTGATTGGACTGTATTTGATGAAGGCAATGAGCCTCTTGTCACAAAATGTATGAAGAGAAATCTATACAAACATTTACCTGAGATTTCAGGTATCTGATGAAGGGTTGAAGGAGATGACTTTTAAAGTCTCTTCTGTCTCTGAGCTTCAGTAATTTGATGAAACGAGGAAGAATAAAATGTGTTAAGTGATCTAGTTCTAGACCACAAGCCTAGAATCTAAGAGGCATGATAGTTCTGATATGAATTATGAGGCAGAATAAAGATCTTTTGAGGCAGATAGCCAAACCTGAGGTCCAATCCCATTTCTACATCTTTCTGGCTGTATAAACTCTTGACAACTCACTTCCCCTCTTGGAACCTCAGTTTCTTGTTGCCAACACTGAAATGATTCTTAACATGCATGTTTGTTGTGAAAAAATCAATGAGTCAAGCTTGGTACCTGGTGCATAACTCTATATATATTGGCTTCGTTTAATTCCATAGGAAAATTGTAGGCCACGATCATCAGGGAATGCATCCTATAGAAAGTGGGAAGGGAATCCTGGAGAAGAATGCCCTCTTTAATCTCATAGAGATATTTTTAGGCATGATCCAAGCCTGAGGCAAAGGAAGGAAGAAGGATAACTTGGGCTCCTTACCCTGATGTTTTCTGCAATGATGCCAGGGTCATTACAAATGGACTCAATAAAAAACACCTATAAGAGAAACAAAAGAGATATTTCCAGCAGGGAATTGTGTTTGAAAGGAGCCAATCATAGTTTGACCCCTTCTAAATGTCTCTGAGTCATCCCTACAGCATCTTTGACTACATAATTTCCTACAGTGGTGCTTTAGGATTCTGATTTTTGTGAGGCAGATTGGCTCTAAATTGAACAGCTCAAGATTATTGCTTTGTGTTTTTACTGTTTTTTTTTTTTAAGTACGGTCCTGTAAATAATGTCTACAAAATGAATTTGGTTCTTAGACATAAGACTCCAAGAGAGATGGACAACCTTTTGTAAGTAGCATGCTAAGGTAGTGATGGGAATTTAGCTCACCGGATACCATTTTCACCTGAAGCCAACTTTCCTGATGCGAATTTACCCAATTAATTCAGTTAAAATGATCATTTTCTACAGCAGTAGTTATTTTCTTTCTTTTTTGCAAATAAAATGTTTTTATTCCCCTTCACCTTTTACACCCATCTCCTTAACCCCTCTCCCCTCTGGCAGTCATAAGTTTGTTTTCTGTATCTTTGGGTCTTTTTCTGTTTTAGTTTTTCATTTTTTAAATTCCATAAATAAGTAAAATTATATGGTATTTGTCTCTTTTTGTCTGATGTATTTCACTTAGCACAAAACCCTCTAGGTCCAACCATGTTGTCACAAATGACAAGATTTCATTCTTTTAATTGCTAAGAAATATTCAATTGTGTGTGTATATATGTGTATATGTATATGAGGGTATACACATTCCTTTTGGAACATTATGACTTTCTAAGCACCTAATTGTTCTCTACCATATCTTTATTCATCTATTGATGAACACCAAGGTTGCTTTGGATATTGTAAATAGTGCTGCGATAAACATATCTTTTGAATTAGTGTTTTTTTCCTCTTTGGATAAATACCCAGGAGTGGTATTGCTAGGCCATAGGCAATTCCATTTTTAATTTTTTTGAGGAATTTCTATTGTTTTCCATAGTGGCTGTACCAATTTACAACCCCACCCACAATGAATGACAGACAGTTCACTTTTTCCCACATCCTCACCAACACTTGTTACTAGTTAACTTTTTGATGATAGCCAGTCTGGCTGGTATGAGGTGGTATCCCATTGTGGTTTTGATTCTCATTTCCCTGATGATTAGTGATGTTGAACCTCTTTTCATATGTGTATCAGTCATCTGTATGTCTCCTATGCAGAAATAGAAATTCAGGTCTGCTACTCATTTTTTTTTTTAATTGGATTGTTTTCTCAATGTTGAGTTGTATGAGTTCTTTGTATTTTGGATATTGACCATTTATCAGATATATCACAAATATCTTCTCCCATTCAGTAGGCTGTTTTTTCATTTTAATAATGGTTTCCTTTGCTGCATTTACTGGTTTTTAATTCACATGCTTTTTGCAGTGGTTCTCTCTCCTTTTTCCTCATCCTCCCCTTACAGTGCCAGGCTGTCAGCAATCATCTTCCATTGCCTAATGTGGCACCTTTCCTTTCCTGTTCTGTTCTGTTTTGTTGCTTCTAAACATTATCTGGAAAGCCATCTCAACCAAATTAAAATGTTGTGCCTCAGGTAGCTGATTTGGCCTCTATGAGTCCTCTGGTTTGCCTTTCTTTAGGATTTATGCCTGGATAAGTAGGTTCTAGATAAGAGTAGCAGTGTTACTGTACCTTGTAACCATGTTCCTTAGCAAACTGCAAAATCAGTGACCGTCGTTCTCTGGTAGTGTTGGTGGCATCAAAAACCTAGAGGCAGATGATGAGATTGGTTTTCTGTGAGTCTGGTGCTGATAGAATGCCTACTCTTTGACCATCCCTGTGGTCAGCTAATTGGAACTACCAGAGGGGGATAGAACTTGGACTGAGTGATGAAGGATAGCAAGGATTTGGAATTGGCTTGTATCAATTTCTCAAGCACTCATTGAGCCCTGCTATTTACCCCAAAGTGTAGCAGGCTCTATAGGAATAATAATGCAAGAAAACAATTGTGGGTTTTTAGCAGGGTCGCTATACAGGTGAAGTAACTGAGCCTTAGAGGAAGGATTTGACTTAACCAAGTCCCTGAGAGTTGCTGACAAAGCAGAGGTAGAACTGATTTCCCAACTCCTAGGTGAGGCTTCTTCCTTCCCTATCACTTTGGAGCTCTTTAAGAACAGGAAACGACTCCCTATCCTCAGCACCTTAGATAGGACAATTTGCATATTTGAAGATCTTTTTCATTTTTAGAATTTGCAAATCCTATCTCCAGGGTCTCTATGAGAATAAATTGACTAAGATGTTTAGGTAAATCTCAGAACTAAAAAGTTTGTACTTTAGTTTTAAATTCTACTGTAGTCCTGCTAAATTCTTGGGAATGGAGTGGTAGGTATAGTAGCTAAAAGTATAGATTCTGGAGCTACACAACTTGGATTTCAGCTCTGTCCTGCCACATACATACTATGCCATTATGGGAAATTACTTAATCTTTTTGTGTGTCATTCTTCTGGGACATAAAATGGGGGAATAATTATAATACCTTCCTCATAGGGTAAGATGGAATTAAATCAATATTTAATCAAAGTACTTAGAATAATCTGTGGAAAATAGTAAATGTTCAATACATATTAGCTGTTCTCCATCCTGGCAGAAATCCTAGGGAAAATGCAAATATCTTTACCGCAACACGGCCTTCCTCATGGCTGAGATAGTCATGGGCATCCTTAAGGGCTGCCAAAGCACACTGCCTGAAAAAGATGGAGAAAAAATACAGACAAGACTTATTCCCAAGGTTGGTTCCTCTCAGCTTTTCTACAGTATCTTTTGCACCATCTCTCACATGTCCTACATTATATTATTCGCATAGTAAATATTTACACATGACAAGCTCAGAGAGGTCACACAGGTGACAGTCGATCTGTGTGCACATCTTGGGAGCAGGTATAAAGTGGCATACCCAAGAAAAATTGACTGACACAGCATAATATTAAAGGCTCCAACCCTTGAGTTAATAGAGCTGAATGGGTTCTTGAAACCAGTTAGAGCCTGAGTATATGATCTGTGAAGTAGAAGGCATTCCTGGCACAGGTAACAGCACAAGCACAGATATGACATTGGCAATGTTTTATGGTTTTGGAAAAAAATCTATTTAGCAATTAATCTTTTCAAGGTTCTATTATCCTCATGGGAATGGATCAATAAATGAGACATGGGCTCTCTTCTAAAAGTGTTCAGAGTCTTGGAGAGGAGAGAGACCTTGAGATTGAGTGGATGAGATTGTACACAGTACAGTATGCCAAACTATTAAGACTCTTGTCTCGAATGCTAGGCTGAGAGATTTCCATTCTTTCCTGTCAGAAGTAGGAGAGTGTTTAAAGTTCTTAAGCAGGGGATAGCTATGACTTGAAACAGGCTTTGGGTAAGATGGCTATCCAAACCACCACTGGAGAGTCTAGAGGGCCTCCTTGCTAACCCTAGTGCCTCTGCTCTAGTCTCTCATCATCTGAACAAAGCCCTCCCTCCGCCAGGGGGCAGTATAGGTCCTCAAAATGTTAGGTACTTACTTCCTGATATGTAGAGCTTCCATGTTGTCTGGAAGAAAGAATTCGTAGTTCTTGTAGCTAACTGCCTCTCTTCGATATTGGCCTAAATTAAACACTGAAAGCAGGGAACAGTGGTGAAGAGGTTGGGAAGATCTCAGTAGCAACAACAACAAAAATACCCGTGTCCTAGTTGGGAGAGATTTTAGAGGTAGGTAGAATAAGGTATAATTTGTAGCTATATAATGTGCTTACAAAGCTCCAAATTATGACTACCAGATCATTTATTTATTTTACAACAATCCTGAAAAGTGGGAATTACCATTTCCATTTTACAAGTGAGAAAACTGAAGTTCAGAGATAGTAAGTAACGTTCACAATTACTGAGGAGCTAGGATTCAAGCCCAGGGCTATTTGGCTCCAAAGCTGGTGGTTGATTCACTATTCTATTTTATTCCAAACTCCAACCCTTTTCATGCTCTACTCCATTGGAAAGATAAACTTAGATCCAGGGAGTAAAATCAATCACCAAGCATCCAACAGTGAGTCAGAACTAGTTTGGGCTTTTTGAATCATAGTCCAATGTTATTACATTTTCTGTATCACAATAGAGAATCTAAATTTATGCCCTCTCTAGGTCATACTTTCTCATTTGTAATGGTGTGAAACCAGGGAGGAGGGAAGGGAAGGAAAGGGGATAATAAGCAAAGAGGTAATATACTATTTCATTCATTTAACCGATAAATATTTTCTGATGCACACTCTGTGAAGCCAGATGTGAGTTCTGGGGCAGAGCTAAACCATATCTGCCATATCTGC
>PVKM010045867.1:0-11863 GCA_004027735.1 Carollia perspicillata
GGCCTTTCTTTGCTTTCACACATTTACACAGACTCTCTGCTTAAAAGTTCAAATTCATATACAGTATGTTGTGTTTATATCCATATGTTTAATTTAAGATCATATTGTGACCAAGCATAGAAGTGATATTTGCTTATCTTAGTTTCAGTTCCTCTGCGAGCAGATCCTGAGACAAGGACTTGGGCGGGAGTGCCCAGCTGACACTCCTGAAGAGGTCAGAGCTAAGGCCTGACAACTCCCATGATAGAGATACAATAAGCCACTTTTGGATTACACCGTTGGATCTTTACACAAACAGCAAAATGAAGAATAAACCAAAGGGGCCTTCTCCCCTTGATCCTTGTCCCACACACTGAAGCAAAAGGACAGAAGACTACAACACGACTTGTAGTCCAAGTCTAGACTGCTGTTACTGGTTTTACATTCGACCTCTCTGTTCTGATGGGGCCAGGGCAGAGGCTCCCACACTTCATCAGAATGCAAGAGGTGGGGAGAAATCATCCTGTGATAGCTAACAGGGAGGCGAGTGGGAGATTACCTCATATCATCTCCTTAAAGGCCCCCATCCTCTTGAGTTCTAGAAGGAATACAAAGTGTTCTACCAAGACTCTGATAAACTGTGGTTTAAGCCCTTGCCTGTGCAGATGCCCACAAAATTGTCAGGTGCCATAGCTGAACTGTTTTCCTACAGCAGGTGGTTTATATAGAAAGTGATCCCAGGATATCAAGGTAATGCAATGGGGAAAGGGAAAGCCAGTAAAGAAGCACGAATTAATGGATTACTCCTGTGGGCAGCAGTGGGTCAATCCCAGTAGGGGCCCTCTGAAGAACTGTGTAGATTATGCCTCAGATGTGCTCTGGGACATGGAAGCTGGGGTATTTATTTCCTAGCTGTCGTCTCTCATTGATTGTGGGTTGCCTCTTCACTGATTCCTGGTCTTTCTAGGAGGTTTTGCATGTGGGTTAAACAGCATCCAAGTAAGCCAGAGAAAATCCTTGGGCAGAGAATTCTTGAGGCTTTAAGGTTGGAATTTGTCAGTAGTTTAGGTATTATTTACAGTAGGTGCAGGTGAACTCAGATGTGGGCAGAAGGGACACAGGCTTCATCTGCTGCAATGCAGAACATGGAGAAAAAAGCAAGCATTGTAAAAAGGCAAGCACTTTAATTCCATACTATAAAGTAATTGTGTTAATAACTCAGTCATATTTCTCAGCATTTTCTTCAATGATTAGATGATACTTATAATTACTTTTGCTTTCTTTTTATTTTTAAAACCCTGATACCATTTTATAATAGTTTACTCTCATTATTATGTGATTAGTGAACATATCTTTTCATAGAGATTAAAATTTATTTGGGGATAAAACACACATGAAACAGAATTATAAAAGTGACATAGTCGATTAAAGAATTATTGTTCAAAAATTGTGTGAATATTTGATTTATATCATTAATTTACGGGGGAGATACGATTGTGGATAAAGGCTTCATAGTGGAGAATTTTAGGCTGAATGTTGAAGAACTAAGTAGAAAATAGCTGAGATGTTTAGGAGCTTATCAGGTAAATTAACTCAGGTGTGCAGAAGTATAGATTCTGAAACACAATTAAGCAAACTCTATTAGGAGGCTGTGGTAGGCCGAATAACTCCCCCTACCAGTTCCTCCTCCTCCCCGCAAGATACCCACTTTCTAATCCCCGGGATCTGTGAATATGTTGCCTTATGTGGGGAAGGGCAGTTTAGGTTGCAGGTGGAAGTAAGGTTGCTAATTAGCTGACCTTATAATAGGAAGATTCCTCTGGGTCATCCCCTTGGACCTGCTGTCATCACAAACGTTCTTATAAATAGAAGCAGGAGGCAGGAAAGTGGTCAGCTGTGCTGAGATGGGAGGACTTGGTCTTCCACGGCTGGCTGTGAAGATAGAGGAAGGGTGAGAGGACACAAACCAAGGAATGTAGATGGCATCTAGAAGGTGGAAAAAGCAAGGAAAGAGATTCCCCACCAGAGCCTCCAGGAAAAAAGGCTGTGAACATCTTGATTTTTAGCCCAGTGAGAGCCCAGAAGAATTTTGCTTGCAAAGTGGTGAGTCCTTGTAATTCGCATAATTGACTTTTTTCCCCAGCCATTATTACATGAAATGTTATAGGGACTTAAGGAAAAGAAGAAGATCAAAACTATGAACATTAAAATGAAAACAAACTCATAGCTATCAACAACTAAGCCTAAAAAACAAATACTAAGTGGATAATGAGAACAGGAAGAGAATCATAGGTATGGGGATAATTTGGAGGGTTATCAGTTGGGAGGGGGAAGGAGGAGGAAGAGGGAGAAGATGCAGGGATCAAGGAGCATAATTGGTAGGAGCAGAGTAGACAGGGGGAGGTTAGGAACAGTATAGCAAGGGGAGAAGCCAAAGAACTTACATGCATGACCCATGGACGTGAACTAAGGGGGGATTATTAGAGGGAAGGGTGTCACTGGGCAGAGGAGGATAAAGGGCAGGGGCAACTGGGACAACTGTAGCAGCATATCAATACAATACTTTTAAAAAGGGGAAAGTTTTTCCTGAAAGTTCCTCTGTTCATGTGATTAGTGACCCTTTACATAGCCATTACACTGCACTTCTGTGGTCTGGGCGTCTTTTATCGTTCCCTTATCCATTTTATCTTTTCTCGAATATTCTAAGAGAGGTTCTCAACTCCACTTCCATGTCTATAGTTTTCTGTGAGGTCAATTATATTTACCTGTTACATTTTTATGTTACTCCCCTTTGTCTTCTAATTCTCTAATGTCTATTTTATATCTTATTAGGCCTTCTTAACTTTATCATGTCCATTAGTAATAGTTTTATTTACTGACCATATTTTTATTTTCTAAGATATCTTGGTGTGTTTTCATTTCCTTCTGCACTCTTTGTTTTCCCCTATTTTATCATAATTTTTTTCCAAATGGAAGTCATTCCTTGTTTAGTTTTTTGAGCATCCTGACGATAAATTTAAAGCCTTTGTCAGACTACTTCATAAAATCGTGTAGTGAGTTCATGTTCCTTTGTTTTGATATTGTGCGTGGTTTTACTTTGCATGAGAGGTTTTGCTCTATTCCTTCTCACTTTTTCCCTGGTAGCCTTTATTGTCGGTTTAGGGCTCCTGTCCCACGTGATAAGATATTTCGGAGTCTGTCACAGAGTCAGCAGGTGGTTTAATTCATTTTCTGATCTTTATAGCCTGTCTACAACCACTTACTTTCCAGGTCTCACAGCTTGCGCAAAACTGTAGCCGCAGGTGGTAACAATTTTCATTTAGTTGCCTCTCTGATAATTCTGTTTATATGGCACCTCTAACTCTCGTCCTCAAACTCTGAGGCAGGCTGCAGGTCCCCTCTTCACAGGCAGTGCTTTTTACTCCTTTTGAATGATACTGGCTGAACTCCTATCAGCCACTGCCTGCCAGAATTCAGCAGGTCCGAGGCCTTAGTTCTGTTTTCTGCTTTGTGTTTTTGTTCTATTTCCACCAGGAAAAAAGATGTTTATCTGGGTTTTGAGTCTTTGACTTTTCGACTTCTATTTTAATGCTCTTATTTCTCTGTGTTTGGCATGCAGATGGTTTGTTCAAGTGTGATCTTGTACCATTTGGACTAGAACTCTTACCTTTGTTTTTGACGATATGTTTAGACCACCAGTGTTTACTTCCACTATTCAGTTTGGTTATACATATATACATTTGAGAGTAAAGGTATATCTTTTGGGGATAGACGTACACTAAATGACTCATCACCCTGGTATGCTTGGCGCTTGCTGGGCTCTCTCCTTGACTTGTTAAGGCTTTGACTTGTTTGTCATTCCTAAGTATCATAGATCTAGACTCCAAATACAAATCTTCCTTTTAGTCTAACAGTGATTTGGGGTCCGGGGGAAGATGAGGGGGGTGGCTTCTGAACAGTTTGCTATTTCTCTGTTGTCATTTGCCAGTAATGCTCCCCACTCCTACCCTACCAAATAAGTCAAAGGAAAAGAATTAATTTGGTTTCATTATTGTGACTGTTTGGGATAATCTGAGCCAATTTCACTTAGGGAGAGTTGTGCTTTCAACAGTTGTCTCTCTGTTCAGCCAGATATAGGGGTGCAATTCTGTAGCTAGAATAATGGGAAGACATCAGGTATGATCATACTTCACTGTCAGCCAGCATGCCCTCTTCTTGCTGCTCGAAAGCATGTCCTGTAGAAGGCATTTCAATGTGCTACGTCCTTGTCCTTCAGCCCCCAGGAGGTGTGTTCTGCATCAGACTGGTCTGCTGTCTTAGAAGCCTAGTGGTTAACTTGGTTTATACATTGCAGATACAACCCTTTTCCTTTTTAGAAAGGTTTTAACACTTCCTTTTTTGAAGTATAACTTACAGTCCTTTCCTCTGAGCTTATTTACTTTTGGTTTATAGGGTCTCTTGTTTCTCTACTTAAGCAGGTCCTTTATGAGGCCTTCCTTATCTGGGATGAGTGCCAGGGATGCTAAAGTGGATGGGATGGGGAGTCAATCAAATAACATCATTAACATTATTATTACAACAACAACAGAGTAAACCTTTTAGAGATTTGGCAGTGTTTTCCCTCACATCCCCTTTATCTCCTGTATTCATCTCAATCTCCTTTTATTCTTCCAGTAGCTGAGTTAGGAGGGGCGGCGCTGCTTTCTCCATGCTACAGAATGAAGGTTCTGAAGCTTGCAGAGGAAAAGTGACTTGTTGAAATCACAGAGCAGGGACCTGTGCCCTTTGCTTGTTCCGGTAATATCTACTGAGATGTAAGCCACACAAAGTGAAGCTCCTTTATAAGAAGATGCAGCTTACAATAGCAGAGACATAATTGAAAATGGGTCACCTGCCCATTTCCTGAGCCTATTTGTATCTGTTTGCAAATGAACATATCTGTGAAAGTAGGCAAGTACCTTCATTTCCTTTATGTCTCTCTGTTCTAGTGGTGAGTGCCTGACTTTGATCATAGCCTGCAGTGAGAGACAGTGTGCATTAACCATATTTCTGTCACTTTTCATTACTTTTTGGGTGCTGTTATATTTGGAAATTTTACCCAGCAAAATTGTGTACCAACTTCTTGTATGAAGAACCTGTGAAAACGACTTTTGGCAGGTAACTATAATGCTCTTCTGATAAACTCACCTGTTCATCCAGAATTATTTCACATACCTCGACAGAGGCCCTTTGGTGAGACCTTAACTTCTTGGAGAATTACTTTTTCTGTGCTTCAAAAAGAGCTGATGATAAAAAGAAATGAGCTATCAAGCCACGAAAAGACACAGAGGAACCCTGAATGCACATTGTTAAGTGAAAGAAGTCAATCTGAGAGGCTACATACCCTATGGTTCCATCTATACAGCATTCTGGAAAACTGCGGTGACAGTAACATGGTGGTGATTGCCAGGGATCCATGGGGAGAAGGTGGCGGGATGGACAGGTGGAACACGGGGCCTCTGCAGGGCCGTGAAACTGCTGCATGATACATAATGGATATAGGATGTTATGTATTTCTCAGGCTCCACAGAACTTTACAGCACACAGGGTGAGCCCTGATGTAAATTATGCACTTCATGTAGAAACACAACAATACTACCAACTGTAACATGTGCCCCACACGAACGTAAGATGTTAATAGGAGCTGTGTGTATTTTGGGGGGAGAAGAGGAGGTATATGGGAATTCTTTGTTCTTTCTCTGAAACTTTTCTATAAACCTAAAACTACTCTAAAAATAATTTTTAAAAAGGTGGTGTTCTTTGTGCCCTACAATACACATGGGGACACTGGAAGTTCTAAGGGGCTCTTCTCTTCAAAGGCTTTGCATCCCTTAGAGGAAGAAACTACACACATACATCTCTATATATTTGTGACGGTTACAAAAGCTTTGTTTTAGCAATATCCTTTGTTCATTCTTCTCAGCCTTCTGAACAGTTTTCTTTGGTCTGAAGTATCTCTTATCTTGGTTTCAGCTTAAGGGTGAATTTTAAGGGGAATGTGAAATTCAATTACTTCAAATATGCATTATTAGACTGAGAAAAGAATGAAAACTCTGAAATTATTCTCTTGTATTTAGCCCATAGGCATTTTAACACTCATAAATCATGAATAATTGCAGTTAAAATCAGTTTTGTGGGGCTCAAATCCTATAGAAAGATCATAGTTTAAAAATAAAATTTCTAACTCTGGACATCTTTGGTTGGATTCTTTGCTATCCAAACTTCTTACAGAAAGTTTGACCTTTTCTTGTGCTGCTCACAAATTAAGAGTACTTTTGATATTATAAAGTGTTAAAAAAAATGCAACGAAGATCATTACATGGTCCAGAAAAATCTAAGGTATTTTATCCGGCTCTTTAACAGGAAAAGTTTGCCAGCCTCTGCTTCAGAAGATAGGGACTTAGAGGTCCAATCCTTGTTTCCTAGATTAATTTAATTAACTCTTATCTCTGCTTCTTCCACAAAAACAGCTGGGATAATTTACTTGAAGCTTTTTTATCTTCTCTATTGAAGGACCTTTAGTGTGTTCCTGTGGCTTATATTATTAATAAAAGTCTTTGTGTTGGTCCTATAATTAGCATCCTCTTCTTAACCCAAGTCCCAAACAAAATGTTAAATGGGGCAAAATGGTTGTAGATGAAGGCCGAGCATCACTCTCCTCACTGTTAATGGCTCACTTTAGGTGCGTAGCTTTGTCTGAGGGCCAGCTGGATCCTGTCTGTCTCTAAGCATTGTGGAGCCAGGGCAGGACCCTCTATGTGAAGAACACGGGACCCTGCGCCCCTGTAGGACGGGGAGGGCAGGGGAGGGCAGGGGAGGGCAGAGCATTCTGCCTGAGAACGCACTGAGCATCCTCTCTTAATTATTATATTTACTGACCACATAGGTCAGTCTTCCTACAACAATGAGAAAATGGGTAATGAGAAACCTGAGGGTCAAATGCTATGAATGTTTCTTTCATTCACATTGAAGAAAAACTCAGGAGTGGAAAACAAGTACTTTTACCTAAAATAATAATCTTCAAATCCTGACTGTGGGTTGCAAGGGATGTCATCCTCTTCCTCCGCAGTCCGCCTCTCCCATTTCACTTGTCATCACTCTCGTTCACTTCAGGTGGTAACTATATTAAGTATGATTTGCTAGGGCTGGTGACTTCACCTTGACTCTTGTAATATCCCCAGTTAGTGGCGTCTTTTTGTAATCTGTATCCATCCTTTGCATAAAATCCCAGTTCAGAATTGACTTCTTAGGGACTCCTTGCTATTCAATCTGCACAGTAGTTTGCTTTAAATTCTATCATCTATTGTGCATCCTTCCATTTCCTAAATTTTTATCTTAATACAGTAGCATGCTTTAGTAATGAGATTTGTGGATTAAAGGTTGGTAGTTTTATAGCCATTTACTGAGTATTTATATGCTAGGCACAATGCTGAGTGACTTTTATATATTGTCTCATTTAATCTTCACAGTAGTCCTAATGAAATAGACCGCAAGTAGGTCACAGATTTTGAAATACAATATGCTGTGCAAAAATGTGGACTGTTAGTTAATAAGGGCATGGACCAGTTTCCTAGGTGGTTTATATCTTTATTTATTTTTCTCAATAAATTTCAAGGTTCTCAAGAAAAGGGGTAGCAGGTGCTCCTATTGTGATTTCATTTTGCACATTCTTCTGAAGAAAAATATATATTCAAAATATTATTAATTTTATACTGAAGATAAAAATAAAAGAAATAAAAATATTATTTATTTTTAATATGCTCTACAAACCAGTTGGGAATTAATGATGTAGCAGAAGAAAAAGAGTAACTCTTAAAAATAATATCAGTGAAAACTGTAGGTTTTTGTTGTTCTTTACCTTGCTAATATGCAAACTGTCAAACACAGGTAAATACAGAAAGAATGATAAAATGATCTCTAATAATGTTCCATTAAGGTTCAACTACTATTAAATCATGGTCAATTTTGTTTCATCTATACCCCACCCACAACAAATTAACTTGAAGAAAATTCCAGACATCATATCAGTTTATCGAGGAATAATTCAGTATATTTTTGTGAAAGATGAAGGCTTATTTTATAAACAAAATGACAATTGTATTATTTTCCAAAAATGTAATAATTCTCTAGTATTATCAAATATCCAGTTACTGATAAAATTTTTCAAGTTGTACTCAATTTATTTTAAGTCTAGTTTGAATCAGGATCTGAATGAAGGTCAGTACATACAGTGTAATTTGCTGACATGTTGCTTAAATCCTGTCATCCATAATTCGCTTCTCCATCTTTTTTTGTTTCTTCTTGAAATTTACTTTTTTTTTTAAAGCTGGGTCATGTGACTTTAGTGAATTCTCACGGTGTGGCCTTTGTTGATTTCATCCCTAGTTTTATTTAGCATGTTTCTTTGTTCCCTGTATTCCTCTGAATTGACGGTTATATTTAGAGGCTTGCTCAGATTCAGGTTCAAATATTTTATCAAGAATGTTTAAGGGGTATTAAGTACTTCCATTAAGAATTTTTATTTGTCTATGTTGTGATGTTAGTAGCCACTGGTGATCATTGTCTAAATCTACTAACTCATTAGGAATTGTAAAATGGTGGTATTCTAATTTATCAATCCTTTATTTATTTGCTGGTATACTTCTGTAAAGAGAAATAGCACTACATTAAATATAAGGCTACTCTGAAGTTTATTTCTCTACTTTTAGGTAAACACTTATTGCATTCTTTGACTTACTATTTTTCAAAATAATGAATCACTTCCCTGACATCCTTCAAAGATGACCAACAATAATGTTTTTGAGAATCTTTTATCAACTTGTAAATTTAAATATATTTGTGTTTCAGTTTGTTACTATATTGTTTTTGATGTTCAGATTTTTCTATCTTTGGCCAATGGGAGCTTCTTCAAGTTCATTCCTGAGTCCTTTTAGTAATTTTGATAATTTTCTTGCTTTTAATATGACAAGATTTTCCAGACTGATTGAACATTTTCTTTCAAGACTTGCAATTAGTTTTTCTCTCCAAAGAGCCCTGGTTTATTTTATTGAAAAATAAAGTGAGACCAGAATCTGGGTGGTGAGGTGTTCATTACCACAGGGTTGATCACTGGTCATGTGTGCAGGCTTATTCAGATTGGGAAATTTGTTTTTTTGAAAGATAAAAAAATTGAGTATGTACTTCAAATTCAAACACAGGACTACAGAGTTTTTATGTTACTTCATTGAAGTTAATCTGTATCTCTCTCCTTATATCTAAAACCTCACTCTGTAAAACACCAGCATGCTCATTTTTTTTCCAACTTACAGACAATAGTCTTAGAATAATTTCAACTCTGCCATGTATACTATGACTACTGGAAAAGTTTTAAGTTTTTTTATAGTTCTTTTTTGTCTTTAAAGCAAATATTTATTGAAATGTATAATTAAATACTTGTTTCTATGTACTTATATCATCAACTCAATAGTTAAATTTATTTGTTTTAAATTTTAAGAAACTATTTTTATTATAAAACTGATTTAACTTTATAGTTACATATAATATTTATAATTCAGGGGTGTCCAACCTTTTGGCATCTCTGGGCGACACATTAAATACATTGCAACATGTAATCACAAAAAAAATCTCAATGTTTTAAGAAAATTTATGATTTTGTGTTGGGCTGCATTCATAGCCACCCTGAGCTACATGTAGCCCATGGGCCACAGGTTGGACACCCCTGAATTTCACATGGTTCCAAAGTCAACTATGCAGAGACAAGATGTATTCAGGAAGACCTAGCTCTTATTCCTGTGCTACTCACCCGTTTTTTCCCCTCCCTTATAAGCAGTCATCACCAAACACTTTTGTGGTTTATCCTTCCATTTGTAGGTATGTTGTATGTATGCATTTTTATATTGGCTCTTTACTTAGAAAAATAGAATAATTTATATACTTTTCTCGACCTTGCTTTTTTTACTGTATAGTAGAAACCAGGAACACTGCATTGGAAGATCTAGAGATTTCTCATTCCTTTTCACAACTGCATACTATTCCAGTGTATGACTATTCCATCATGTATTCAGTCAATCTGTTAATAATGGACATTTCCACTTTTTTTGCTATTATAAACAATACTGCCATAGAGAGTCTTGTCAAAACTCCTTTTGCATGTTTGCCTGGGCATCTCTGGAGTAGGTTCCTAGAAAGGGAGTGCTGGATCAAAGGCTAAAGACAATTTGATTTTTGATTTATAGTGTCAATTCCTCTCCAGAGGGATTAGTGATATATTTTTCATTCCTATCAACAATGTGTGATATTGCCTCTTTCCCCATTCAACTTTTGAAATTTTTCTGAAATTGCATCTCATTGAGTTTTAAATTCTATTCTCATTATGAGAGATTATCTTTCAAATAAGTAAGAGTTATGGGACTTCTTCTTTGGGTGAACTGTCATTTCCTATCTAACCCATTATTTTTTTTCCTTTAGGGTTTTTTTTTTCTTTTTTATTGTTTAGAAGCTTTCTCTACAATCAGGAGACTAAAGTTTTATGATGTAATTTGCAAATGTATTTTTTCAGCATATAATTTGTCTTTTTAACTGGTTTAGTTTGCTGAATGTTTAGTGCTACAAAAATATTTTTATGAAATTTATCAATCTTTTAATCCTATGACTGGACATTGTATCATAGTTAGGAAGCGTTCTCTTTGTTACTTCAGATAATAAAGCTATTCATACATGCTTTCCTGAGTGCTCTTATAATCTTTTACATTTGAGGTCTCTGATGAGATTTAGAATGTTGCCTAGTTGAAGAATGCATCAAGGTTTAGATTTACAGCTCTAATTATCACGACAGGCTTTATTTAAAAGTTTATCATTACTTTTACTGATTTTGGGGGGCTACTTTTCCTTATACTCTAAATTTCCATGTGCAATTAAATCTAGATTTTGTTCTATTTCTAGTCCAACATCAGTAACACACCAATTTAAATATTGAGGCTTTGTTATCTATTTTAATATCTGGTTTTGCGAGGCCTCCTTCATTGTTCTTTTTCAGGGTTATTCTGACTAATTTCACTTGTTTTTACTTCTCCTGATAAAAACAACTATCTAGCTCCAAGAAAAATGGAATTTTTATTGGAATTCTATTCTATTTAGACACTAAGTGAAGGAAAACTTTCACTGTTATCATGTTGGGTCTTCCTATACAAGAATGTTGTATGTATTTTCATTTGTTCAAGTCTAGTTCTGTATTTTTTAGAAATGTTTTATAGTTCACTTTATAGATTTTAGACATTTCTTGCTAAATTTTATGCATAGGTCTGGTCTCTTTCTCTTCTTTCTGCTTTTGTAAATAAAAACTTTTTTCCTGTTATATTTTCTAAGTTGCAAGTATATAAATAAATATGTTTGATTATTATCACTACCTATTGTCTATACTCTTATGTTTGTGGTAATTTTCCATCAGTTTTGGGGATTTCTCAGATTTATAATTATAACATGCAAATAAAGAGGTATTTCTTTGTTTTCAACTCCTATGCTTCCAATCACTTTCTTCTCTTTTTTTATTACTATTTATACCTGCAAGAAAATATTAAAGTATTATGTATAAAAATAGGATTTTTTTACTTGTTTCTATTTTCAGTGGAAAAGCCTCTAATGTTTCTTCTTTTTTCTTTTCTTTTTTTTAATTTTTAATTTTAGTTGTTGTTCAAGTACAGTTTTCTGTCCTTTACTCCCATCCCAGCCCATCTCCACAGTGCTCCCCACCTCCCTCCCATTTCCACCCCCCTTAGTTTTTGTCCATGTGTCCTTTATATTTGTTCCTGTGACCCCTTCCCTTTTTCCCCTGAAATTCCCTCCCCTC
>PVKM010045868.1:0-11835 GCA_004027735.1 Carollia perspicillata
AACATAAAAGCCCTAAGAAGAGAACATACGGAGGAAAATCTCAGATATTCCACACAGCAATGTTTTTTCTGATATGTCCCTTAGAGCAAGGGACATAAAGGAAAGATAAAACAAATGGGACTTCATTAAAATAAAAAGCTTCTGCACAGCTAAAGAAAACATCAGCAAAATGACAAGGGAACCAACAGTATGAGAAAACATATTTGCCAGTGACACCTCAGACAAGGTTTTGATCTCCAAAACATATAAAGAACTCACACGACTCCACTCCAGGAAGTCAAACAACCCAATTAAAAAATGGGCAAAAGACCTAGACAGACACTTCTCCAAGGAGGACATACAGAGGACCCAGAGACATAGGAAAGGATGCTCAGCATCACTATCGCTCAAAGAGATGCAAATTGAAACCACAATGAGATACCACTTCACACCAGTGAGAATGGCCATCATAAACAAATCAGCAAACAACAAGTGCTTATGAGGTTGTGGAGAAAGAGAATCCTAGTACACTGTTGGTTGGAATGCAGACTGATGCAGCCACTACGGAAAAACAGTATGGAATTTTCTTGGAAAACTAAAAATGGAACTACCTTCTACCCTGCAATTCCATTGCTGGGGCTGTAAACTAAGAACCCTGAAATGCCAATTGCAAAGATTTTATAAACCCCAATGTTCATAGTAGCACAATTTACAGTAGCCAAGTGCTTGAAACGACCTAACTACCCATCAGTAGATGAATGGATCAAAAAACTATGGTGCCTTTACATGATGGAATATCACACAGCAGAAAGAAAGAAGGATCTCCTACCTGACACAACAGCATAGATGGATCTGGAGAGCATTATGCTAAGTCACATAAGCCAAGTGGTGAAAGACAAATACCATATGAGCTCACCTATAAGTGGAACCTAATCAACAAAACAAACAAGCAAGCAAAATATAATCAGAGACATCAAAATTAAGAACACACAATAACCAGATGGGAGGTGGTAGTGGATAATGGCAGGAAAAGGCTGAAGGGTTTCAGGTATATTTGTAAAGAATACATGAACAAAGACCAAGGGGTTAGGATTGAGAGTATGAGTTTGGGATGGCTGAGGATGGGGGTGATTGGTGAGGGGGAAATGGAAACAACTGTACTTGCACAATGATAAAAAGGAAAGAAAGAAAAGAAAGAGAGAAAGAGGGAAAGAAAAGAAGAAAGAAAGAAAAGAAAGAGAAGAGAAGACAAAAGAAAAGAAAAGAAAGATGGCTGCCTCAAATGGAAGAACAGAACAAAATCCCCTAATAGACCTGAATGAAATGGAGATAGCCATCCTATCAGATGCAGAGTTCAAAACATTGGTGATCATCAGGATGGTCAAAGAATGCATGGAGTATGGCCAAAATATATGGGAAGAAATGAAGGTTACACTAAGTGAAATAAAAAAAAATCTACAGGGAACTAATAGTGGTGAGGAGGAAGTCAAGAATCAGACCAATGATATGGAATACGAGGAAGAAAAAAGCATTCAATCAAAACAGCAGGTAGAAAAAAAGAATAACAAAAAACAAAACAAAACACTCAGGGTAGGCTTAGGAACGTCTGGGACAATTTTAAACATACCAACATCTGAGTCTTAGGAGTGCCAGAATGAGAAGGGGAGGGCAAGAAATTGAAAACTTGTTTGAAAAAAATAATGAAAGAGACCTTAATATTTTTTCTTCATAACTTGATGAAGGAACTAGACATACAAATGCAGAAAGCACAGACAGTCCCAAAGAAGTTGGGTCAAATAGGACCACACCAAGACACATCATAATTAAAATGCCAAAAGTTAAAGGTAAAGGGAGAATCTTAAAAGCAGAAGGAGAAAAGAAGAAAAGTAGGGAGTTTCTTACAAAGGAGTTCCCATGACACTATGAGCTGATTTCTCAAAAGAAACTCTGGAGTCAAGAAGGGGTTGACAAGAAGTATTTAAAGTGATGAAAAGCAATGACCTCCAACCTATTGACCTCCAACAGATTACTTCATGTAGCAAAACTATCAATTGGAATTGAAGGTCAGATAAAGTGCTTCCCAGACAAGATAAAGCTAAAGGAGTTCACCATCACTAAGCCACTATTACATGAAATGTTAAAGGGACTTATTTGAGAAGAAGAAGATCAAAACTATGAACATTAAAAGGCAACTGAATCTAAAAAAAACCCCAACAAACTAACTAAGCAAACAAACAGAACAGAAACAGAATTTTAGGTTTGGTGACCATTTGGAGGGTTATCAGTTGGGAGCGGGAAAGGTGAGAGTAGGGGAAATGGTGCAGGGAATAAGAAGCATAATTGGTAAGAACAGACTAGGGGGGTGTTAAGAATAGTATAGGAAATGGAGAAGCCACTGAACTTACATGCACAACCCATGGGTGAACTAAGATGGGTGATTGCTAGAGGGGAGAGGTGTACTAGGTGGAAGGGAGCAAAAGGGAAAAATTGGGACAACTGTAATAGCATAATCAATATAATACACTTAAAAAAGGAAACCAAGAAATGGTAAGTGGCAGAGTATGGACCTGCACCCACTTCTCTAACTTTAGTTTTCACCTTTATATGTGAACCAATCCATTGGCACAAGGTAGAGAGCTAAATGTCCTCTATTATAAACATAGAATGAGTACTATGGAAGTACTTTAAATAATTAAAGGTCCCTTCTGGCTATAGAAAGGAGTGAGGAGGTGGTGACTGAGTAGTCTGTCCAGGAATAGGCATGACCTGGCCTCAGAAAGGAGGGATGAGTGACTCATTCCCCATTTGGATTCCTGGATTTCCATCCAGGAGGGTGACTTGAAGCCATTTATTTCTCCATCCAGAAAGGATCTTTCACTCCTCTGTGATTCCTTCATCACAGGGGGAAGTGCTTCTGCACTCACAACCACAGCTCCTTTAATACCCCAAGATACAATTCTGCTTCAGGCTGGAGACAGGACCTCTTTAAGGAAGTAGATGGGTCTCTTATGAAAGAGGTCCTGGATTACTGGAAAGAAATAAGCATTTACTCAGTTTTCTAAAAGTGAAAAAAAAGAGAGATATTTAAGAAACTAAAAAACTTTCAAGTGAAGTCAATTTTCTGCAAAATTGTGGAGTAGATTTTTAAACTAAGTTGAGCCAAAGTAAACTGATTTTCTTTTCTGAGTACAACTTTCTGGGGTGTTAGGCATTTGCGTGGGTTGTACTTCATGGATAAATGTACCCATAGAACCAAAATTCTTGATTGGAGTCCTCTAGTGATATGCCTGGAGCTCTGTATTGGCCCAGTCCTGATGACACTTTTAATCAATAATTTTTGGGAAGACAGGATGCCTTAGAAATTACAGAAAATAAAAATCTGGGAGGGATAGTCTATGAGCTGAAATATACAATAAAATAAAAATTTCAGGAGTTTAAAAGACAAGAGTCCTAGGGCTTAAATAAATAAAATGAAATAAAGGGGATTTATATAATGTGTAGCACTTAGATTCAAAAAATGAATTGAAAGGCATGGATGGGTTCAGGAACCATGGTTTATCACTAAGCAATATGGAAAGCGTAGAGTTAACCACAAATCAATACTGTTGGCCTGGCTTCCAACAAAGCCAGCATTAGGAGGCATCTGCTTAAAGAGCCTAGTCTTTGATATGTGTGCTCTTGGAAGTCTCTGGTCCTTTAGCATGTGCTTTAACAGAGATTTAAAAAAATCAGTCATCTCTTTTTGTTTTTGATTCAACATACACTTGTTTTCTGTAAACCTTTGACTGTTTTCTGGAGTCCTGAGAAGGTTGATCCTCACAGTTTCTGCTCATTTATTCAGGTCTTTGTGATGGGGTGGGTCCTTTGAGCTTCCAGTTCTGTGGTCCCTCTCATGCTTGCAGCTTTCTATTTATAATGTAGCTGTCATCCCTGGCTTCCTTCCCAGCCAGGCCATATCTTCTGTGTATAATGTGCAGCCCCAAGTGTTGGGGACCAACTGGAGGTGAGCAAGCTGGTGAAGGGTCAGAAGCTGGTGGTACCTGGTCTGGAAAAGAAGAGATCTGGTGGACATATGGTAGCTGTCTAACATATGTGTAGTTCTAAAGAGAAAAATAAGGACCAGCTGGGAATCTGCAGATACAAGAACTGTGCAGAGGAAGGGAAGTGCCTCTGTACCTTGGGAGCCTAGCAGGCAGCCTGACATGGGTCTGAAATGCTGCCCAGGGAACCATGCATGCAGAGGCAGCCAAGCAAAAGGAGCTCAGGGTCCTTTCCATACTAAGACACTGTCATTCTTGTCCATTTTAGTCTTAAGCATTTGTCACCATGTTTTGCTTACCCTTCCTTATTAAGGCCTGCCCAGTCTGACCTACCCTCCTAACCAAACTTGGTCAGGTAGATTCTCACCAGCTTCGGTAAGTATTGCTAAAATAGTGCCCTAACTGTCCCCACTACCTCCCATGCCCCCACCTCCAGTATTATGGGAACTGGCTCTCCAGAATTCAAATTTGATCTGGCTATTTTTTAATTAAAAATGGCACTTGCTTCTTCCTGCTCACAGGATCAATTGTAATTCTCCAGGGGAAGAGTTTATAACTGGCCCCAGTTGCCTTGCAGACCTAGATCCTGAATGCCCTATCCCTGCCCCATTGTCACTTAGATCTGGGGAGATGACCAGCCTTGAGGTGGAAGCCTGGCCTGGGACAAAGTAGCACCAGGGATAAGAGGCTATAGCCAGGACTGCTTGAGATGCACATGGAGATGACATTAGAGCTGAGCCTTAAAGGAAGGAGGGTCACCAGGTGACACAGAGAGAGAGAGAGCAGCCCCAAAGTTTTGTTTTCTTTTGTATTGTTTTTCATTTTTTCACTGATCTGCTCCTTTCTCTAGAACAGCAGTTCTTAACCACAGGACATTTGGCATCACCTGGAGACATTTTGGGCCGCCATAACTGGGAGGGATATGCTACTGGCACCTTTGTGGGTAGAGACAATGACGTACAGGAATGTTTCCTGTGCCTTATCCCCCAAAGAACCATCCATCCAATACAACAATAGTTCATGTTGATAAACCCTGACTTAGAACAAGAGTTTTATTAGTGATAGGGGATGGCAGAACAGGAAAATTTTAGTTTAAGGTAAATAGTTGTAAGCCTAGTAAGTAATGCATATGTTAAAACTACTGTTTCCGAAATTACAGACAAGGCCCATTCTGACTCCTGGAAGAAACAGCTGACTTCCTGGGGCACTGCTAAAGATTACTGCCTAGGGACAAGTGGGGGCATCCAGGCAATTGTGTTTCAGGGAGCAACAGAGACCACTCCTCCCTGGGAACAGCTAACTGCCCATGACAACAATGGTGAAGTTTCTTTTACCTAGTCCTCCCTCAACTTCAAAACCCCTCATCACACCGTGTTTATTCCCTGTTATAAAAACATTGGCCTGGAAAGAAAATGTAAGATGGTCTATTAGGGTATGAACCCGCTATCTTCTCAGCTCGCTGGCCATCTGAATAAGGAGCGCATAAAAATTCAATCTCTGTCTCTGCTTATTGGGTTTGGCATGTGACAGGCAGCACAAGTTCCAGTGTCTTTTCTGGTTTCATATTCTCACCATTGCCATATGGCCTTAGTAGTTGCATGGCCCATGGTCACACAGACCCCAAACACTGACTCCAGGTGGGAACCAGGGTTTAGCATCAAAGCGACAAATTGCATCTGGAAATTAATGCTAAGCTAGCTAGATAATGAGAAAGACTGGACTGAGCTAGCCTTGGTGTGGTGTAGGCTCTCTGGACATTGGCTTCATTTCTCACCCCAATTTTCCATAATGGGATGGATAGAGATGGGACATTGGAAACCTAGGAGGGGGACTCTCTTGATTTTACATTGAGCACCAAAATAAATCTTACCGCCATATTTCATTCTTCCTCATGGGTCCCTGAAAATGTTTTTTTTTCTCCTGACACCGCAAGGATTCCACTTCCACTGGCAAGAGAAAAATGGTAGCTGAGGGAAAACATGAGTGTCTCCAATTTCCTCTAGCTCTGCTGTTGTGTCATCAGAGCATAGCTTAGCACATGACCTCCACTGCTGGCTACAGTATAGCTTTCTAGCTAAGCAAGCAGGCTTATGCTCCCAAGTTGTTTATTCTTGATGTCTAATTCCCTTTGCTCTCTTCCTTATTAATAAGTAGTTAACTACCTATGGTAATATTCTTTCCTCATGAAGCTGTATAATCTAGGGATAACAAACTGGTGAACAAATAAATAAGTAGAATGTAATAAGTGTTCTAAAGGGAAGAAATTATTCACAAAATGTGATGTTTCCTGGAGTTGAGGCTTGAGTGAGAAAGGGAGCCAGCCTGTAACATGCTGGACAAGGATTACTCAGGGAGAGGGCCCTGAAGTGGGGACCAGTTAGCAGAAAGTGTGGAAGAGAATGAGTGAAGGAATAGGGAAACAGAGTGCTTATTAATGGGAAGCAGGAAACCAACCTTTTGGAACACTGAAGGCCACCCTGTAGAGTTAATTTGGGTGTTATTTAAAGGAAATGGAAAGTTATTGAAGTATTTTAAGTAGAAGAATGAGATTCTCTGATTTACCTTATGAAAAGAGAATGGATTATAGTGGTGGAGGGGGAAACATAGAGACTAGCACAGCTGTCACACTGCAGCAGCAAGAGTGAGGGAGGCTTGGGTCAGCATGTTGGCTTGGGAGATGGCAGCATGGGTTTGAGATATAGTTTGAGATAGAAAAACAGGCCTTATTGTTAGAATAGTCAACCATAATAGAAAGACAAATCAAGGATGTTTCCTGGATTTTGGGCTTAAGCAACCAGATACAAAGAAATATGAAAGGCTGGGAGGGAAATGGGTTTAAGGCACATGTGTGTGCAATCAACAATTCTGTCTTGGAATGTTTGGAGTTCAATCACCCATTAGATATCTGAGTGGAGATGTCAGGTCAATAGGTTGGATAAAAGTCTTCAGTTTGGGAGAGAGTTCAGGGCTGGAAATAGATATCTGGGATTCACTTATATATATTACTTAAGCCACAAGAGTAGACCAGATAATCAAGGGAGAGAGTTAGATAAGAGGACCAAGGAGCAAGCACAAGAACACTCTAGTGCCTAGAGGATGATGAAAGAATAGGAGATGGCAGAGGTGGTAGGGGAAGGAAAAGCAAAAGAGGGTTATCATGAAAGGTGGCAATGTAAAAATGTCTCAAAGAGGAAAGTGTTCAAATGTGTCAAATGCAGAGATAAATGTAAAGTGCTATGGAAATACTTAGGATAGGGTTCCCTCTAGTGTGCACCCAACAAGAGCATATATTTGAGCATATATTTGTTGTGGGAACTCATCTATAAAAACAATTTGATTTAAAAGTGTATAACATGCCCTGGCTGGTGTAGCTCGGTGGATTGAGCATGGGCCTGTGAACCAAAGGGTCGCTGGTTCAATTCCCAGTCAGGGTACATGCCTGGGTTGTGGGCTGGGTCCCCAGTAGGGGACACATGGGAGGCAGCCACACACTGATGTTTCTCTCCCACTCTTTTTCATTCCCTTCCCCTCTCTCTAAAAAAAAAAATAAATAAATAATAAAAAATAAAAGTGTATAACAAATTATTGGGCCTTTGTATAGTAATTTATCAATAAAGATTTAGAATAATTGGTAGAGATAGTTATATGTTCATTTGCTGGACAATTAGTTCATCTGAAGCTTATTCACCTTGTGCACCAGTGCATCACCCCAAATCATGCATTATAACCATTGTGGTAGTGGTATTCATAACCATTATCACACAGTCCCATGAAGGAAAAGTTGTACTGGCCTAAAAGCACATCTACTAGCCAGATTCTCCTGAATGGCATTAGGGTCTTAGGTGCTCAGGGCATATAGTCAACCACACTCATAGGGAAGAAGATAAAATCTAAAAGGTCCTTTTTCAGACTCAGGATGATGTATCCAAGTGGCACAGCTGACTCTGTCAGGTCCCAGCATCAAGAAGGGACTCAGAAAATTGCAACGAGGTATTCCAAAATATGGGGTCTTGGGAGAGGGTCTGCTTGTCCTTGTATAAGGGCAGTACCAACAGAGAAGGGTGATTTTGGAGAAAATATCACAGAAAAGATGTTATTAAACAATTGTTATTTTCCAACATCTTTGAGCATCCTCACTTCTTTTTGATAATTCACAACATTCTAGTTCTACCTTCCCAAGGTAGAAGCCAGAAGTCTAGCAACTGCAGACCCTCCAGCAGACATGGGACAGTGATGTGACTGGGTTCTGATCATCACACTTAGATTTAAACTTGGACTTCATAAGTGGATTCATAAATGAGCCACATAAAGAGGGGACTGCAGACAGGGAAATTAGTGTTCTGGTGGGAGGAAGGCCCTGAGTGACCTTGGGAAGGTTATCTCACCTCTCTGTGCCTCAGTTTCTTCAGTTGTGAAATAAGGATAATAATTACAGTACCACACAAGGGTTATAAGCTACAGCATGGAAAGTATGCTTGAAACATTGTAAGAGTTGCATGAGTATTTCTCATACTTATTTTTAGCTCTAGCAAACTTGGTGTCAGAGGCACCATTCTCTAGAGTCGATATGACAGAGCCTCTGTGATGAACTCAAATGTCAGAAGTTTTAAGAAATACTGGAAAAGAAAGTGGGTGTGGTTGGATATTGTCCTTGGCTATATAGCCAGGGTCTGTCTTTCTGACTTTTCTGGAGATTAATGAGCTAATAAGTTGCTTTTCTGCTAGGACTCTCCAGTCTTAAGGAACTGATCCACATGGCAGTAGTGAATGTAGCCCAGCCCCGATTCAGAAAGCCAGCAGGAGCAAGGCAGCACACAGAACCCAGGCCCACAGATTGGCTTTTCCATGGGGAACCAGGCCTGCATTTTACCTAGGCTTCTCTGAGGCTTGCTTTTGCTAAAACTTCCTCACCCTGAATTGAGGCAGCAAATGTTTACTGCATATCTTTAAAGTAACTTCCTAAAGTCTATGCTAAACCTCCCAAGAATGGAATGTAACCAGTTCAACCACTTTTCCTCTTGCATTTGCAACATCCTTTTCTTTGAAGTAATCAGCAACATCTTCTTTGTTTTCTGTAAAAGGTAATCACCTAAAGGGAACCTGTTCATAGAAAATGAGGGTCATCCTCCATGTAATGTTCCCAGAAAAGCAATAAAAGCTTGTCCAGTAAGGGTCAGGGCCCTCTCTCACTCAGAGAGTGGCCTCTCTTACCTCTCTCAGAGAGTGGCCACACCATCTCTTTTTATCCACAGGACTTCTGTAGTCCATGTGAATTTGTTCATTGCAGCCACAACACAAGAACTCCACTGGTGGAAGTCCACATCACTCCAGAGTGAATATTTATGTTTGAACTAAAAATACTGACTTATATGATGATATGCAAGCTGGGAATATTGGCTTTCCCAGGTAAGAGTTAGTGATGAGTAAGGTGGGAGATCCTCACCAAGAGGTGAGGCACCAAGGCAGGAAGCTATATGGCAAATTGATAGACTGACCCTATATTTTATCATCTAAACTAGGGCTATTTTAACAATTAGCATAGAGAAACAGTTAAAACTGGACAGTCTTGAGTAAACAAAATGCATGGCCATCTCACCTGTCCAGAGAGAAGGAGTTATACAGTAAAACCAGATAACACAAAAGTCAGCTGATCCAATTACACTAAAGGCATTAGTGAGTAACCTAGAATTTAGTGACAAGTTCATAGGGAAGATGAACTTGTTCCTTCACATTTCCCACCCCACCCATATCCCACACTCCACATTCCACATCTCAAATCCTACATCCCATATCCCACAAATCACATCTCAAGTCACATATCCTATTCTCAATCAGAACACCTTACATCCCATATTTCACATCCCACATCTGAAGTCACTCATGTCACATTCCACATCTCACATCTCACTGCCCAAATTTTACATCTCATATCTCAAAGTCACATCGCAAATTTCATACTTCACATCCCACATCTCAGACTCCACACTTCACATCCCACAGCTCTCATCCAGCATCTCACATTTCACATCTCACAACCTACATCTCACATCTCATGTGCCACATCTCAAGGCCCACGTTTCGCATCCTGCAATGCACACCTAATTTTCAACATTTTATAACCCACGTCTCATATCTCATACCTCACAAATCACAACTCACATCTAACATCTTGCACATCACACATCTCAAAACTTACATCTCACATCTCATATCCCATACCTCACACCTCGACCTCACATCTCACACCCCACAGCTCACATATCAAAACTCACATCACATGTCTTGTACCTCACATTCATATCTCACATCTCCCATTTCCCATTTCAAAGCCCACATATCACACCTCATACCTCACACCGCAAATCTCACATCTCACATCCTACACCTCACATGACATCTCATAATCCATATCTCACATCTCACATTTACACTCATACTTCACTTTACAATTTTCACATTTTATATCTCATGTCCAAAATCCCATATTTCACAACCCACATCTGACATCACACACCTCAAATACCACATATTACATTTACTTTTTTCTTTTAAAATGTATTCTGCAGGCAGAGCCCCCTGTCCACCACAGTTGAAAATAATGCTACCAAGACATGATCTGCTTGGGGAGGAAATGTATCCGGCCTCTCAAAGGAGAAGGTCCAGGAGTCCCCTTCCTCAATGGTATTTATTAAGTTCATAATACACAGGGATACAGGTAAAGCTCATCAATCAATGTCAGGTGCCAAGAATCAAACAACAGAGAACATTTCAAAGAAATCTGAGGGCTTAATCTGAGTCAGTGTCTTTCAGGTAAGGGGGTTGCAAAAAACTTTAGGAGACAGTACTCATTTCCTGCCCGGACCCTTATCATATGGAGAAAGCACTCTTAGCAAAGCAGGCTTCACAAGACTTTATGAATTCTTTCTTATGCCTGACCACCCTGGAACCTGCTCTAGCTGGCAGAGAGCTACACCCCCTGTAACAAGATTCAGGCTTAAGTGGATTAGAGCCAGGAAACGTTTCTCCCAGATGGAATGGGGACTCAGGCTATGTCAAAATAGCCGGGGGGTTAGGGCCCTTCACTCCCTCTTTGCTGCAGCCCCCAAGTCCTTCCTTGAGGGCCTTCCACATGATTGTGTCTGGCTTGGGTTGCCCCTTCTCTGAGGGGTCATAACTGTCTCTGACTAACTGACCAGGCAATGGGGGCCAGAGATGGCAGAAGCAGCACTCCTGCCAGGGAGATAAGCTTTGTTTCCTTAGTGGCTCACAGTCCGGAGGTCGCTCAAGTCACTCACTCAGCCTTAGCCATGGGAGGTGGTTACAACTCCTGAAACCAGGCAGAAAGGCTCCCAATAGTATTCTACTTTTATTTTTCAATTACAGTTTAATGTCAATATTTTGATTTGTTTTAAAGTGTACAGCATAGCAATTAGACAATTATGTGCTTTACAAAATGTTCCCCCCCAATATTTATAGTATCCACCTGGCACCATACATGTCCATTATAATATTATTGACCATATTCCTTCTGCTGTACTTTACAAACCCATGATATTTTTGTAACTACCAATTTGTAAAATTAATGCCTTTACCTCTAACCCAGTCCCTCAAGGTCCCTCCTCTCTGGCAACCACCAGCCTACTCTCTTTTGAGCCTGTTTCTCTTTTGTTTGTTTATTTTGTTCCTTGGAATTTACATGTAAGTGAAATCACATGGTATGTGTCTTTCCCTGACTGACATATTTCACTGAGAAAAACACCTTCTAGCTCTAGCCATGTTGTCACAAATGGTAAGATTTAATTCTTTTTTTTTTTAT